>JADOBS010301678.1:0-12493 GCA_015708375.1 Cydonia oblonga
TTATAGAAGAGAGCTTCTAGCTTTATTCTGAGGATGACACGTGGCGTGCTTTGATTGGCCTCTGATGTTGACACGTGTCGCACTGTGATTGGCCTTCGATGTCGACACGTGTCACGCTGTGATTGGCATCCTGGTTGGAGGGAGATTCTTGTGGATCATTGACGGTATAATGTTGACCGGTGCTCAGTAGTTTCGGGATTGGTCAAGTATGGTACAAACACAGTTGATTAATAACATGAATTATTTTAAAAAAAATTGAGATTTGTTCATCCATCTGCTCATTAGAATTCAGATAAAACAAACAGAATGAATGCAAATATGGGTATAGTCAGGTTAGTAAGAGTTGCGTGCTCTCATCTGCACCAAGTTTGAATTACTTCTGTAATTTAATTGAATTTAGTATATACTATAAATAAATAAATAAAGAAATAGAATGAGTTCAGTTATAATAGTCTCATGGATTATAATTACAACCAAAACTTTTTAGCCAATTGAGCAACAAAAATAATGAAAAAAATGAAAAAAAATGGGTTATTATACATGAATTGTACCGCAGGGATGCTAATCTAGCTAAACATTATTCACATTCAAGTGCAAAACCCGAGCTGCGGGGGATGTGGGTGCTGGGATTAGGGCCGGTTGGTGGCGGTCGACCCCTCTTGAGGGACCGAAACACCAGTACAACACCATGGTTCCTAGCCCATTGTTCTGCCTTCAATTGCCCATTTTCGGGAAAATTGCTTTGGAAAGTGACAATGAGTTTTCACAGTAGTATGTAAATATACGGCTCTCTATAAATTTCAAATTGCTCATGCCTTCGACTAGTACCTAAGCTATAATATTAATTCGGAGCTTGATATTGACTTGGGCCAATGGAACTTGAAGGTTCAACCATGGCATGGTTGTCCATATGTAATCAAAAAATACACGCTAACTTGAATAGGTGTCACATATGAGCTGGCTTTAACATGACTGAAAACAAATTCCCTTTGTCTTGATTTTGATCGAGTCGCTTATGAGTCTTGACTTGCAGAGAAGCCATGACCAAAGGTTTCCCAGCATCCCCAATAAAAAAGGGGTACATGAGTCAAACTCAATTCCATTTAAATTATGAAGTTTGAATAGGAAATCGTATGACGAGAAAAACTTGGATGCAACCAAGATATATCCACATCACTGTGTAGCATCCATCACGTGACCAAGTCACCTGTAGGAATCTCCCCTTACTCGAGGGCTGGCTCTGGCCAATTCATCTAAACATGCATGCATAAACTGTAAAACAGTAACTCCGAAGCCTTCCAAAGAAAGCAACGTAGAGAGATAAATCCATAGCAACCATTTAGTGGATCTTCCGAACATGTTCAAAATTACAAAGAGCTCCTTTTCATATATTAACTAAATAACTTCGTACAATAATATGAATCTGAAGTTATATAACAAATCATCACAAGATAAAGACATTCAATAGTTACTCGACAACAAGAAAACTCACGTTTATATCAGGCAGATGCATAAAGATACAGGTAACAACTTACGAAGCAACTTTACAGTCAGATCATTTTGAAAGAGAGGCCACCAGCTTCTCCTTTAATTGCTCGGCATCACCGCCTTGAGTTTGAATGGAGAATGTATGAATAATCTTATCGTTGTCTGTTATGGAAACATTAGACTCTTGAGCTACAATTTTATGCTCCCGAAGTGTTCTTATGACATCAGAAACCGGGTGAGAATCCAATGGGCAATTCATCCTCACAATTGCATCCTCAAGGCGTTCCTGAAAATCAATCTCTGGAACCGGCAACTGCTTTCCCTTGTTGTTTACCATCTGCTTTTCAGTTTCCATGACTCTGATCTTCGTCTGGAGATCGGTGATATAGGTAATGGCATCACCAAGAAGAGAGGCTTTATCCATCTTTGATATGTTAGGAACAACAGCTCTTAGTGCATAGAACCTCTGGTTAAGCTTCTCGCGCCTCTGCCGTTCTGCTTCCACATGATTCAATGGTTCTTCTCTCCCATTGGCAGGCTTTCTCCCTCTCTTTCTGGGTTTCCGCTCATCAATTTGTGCCGAGGACTCATCCTTGAGCAGCTCCGAACTTGAGACTCTTGTCTGAACATTGAAACCGTCAACCATCATTTGGTTCATTTGCGGAAACAGTTTTACTTCACTATCCTCACTTCGACATCCATTTGAAGTGCCTACTGATTGTAATTCAAACGATTCTGGAGGAAATGCAAAATCTTCTTCTATTTTTGGAGTAAAGGAAATGTTGACTGATTGTGATATTGGACCCCCGAGACTTATTTCACGTCCAAATATCATTGGAAATGCCTTTGCCTGAATAGGACTAGATTCCCCAAATGCACTTCTGACCATATCCACATAACTTTGTTCTTCCGGAGTTGATTTGACCGAACTGAGTTCCACAACTCCTGATTTCATTGGTACAAACACCACTGTCTGAAACCCAGCCAATCTTGCTAAAAATGACCTCGACTGGTAATGATGTAAACAACTACCGGCATCCGAAACCCATATTGATTTTCTGGACTTGTACGACTCCCCTGGACCACAGTGTGAGATCGAATCAAGTTGAAATGCATAACACATTGAAGTGAGATAAAACATCTCCACATCTGACACCCCATCCAACCTCCTTGCATAATTATCCCCATTCAAACCGCCAAAACACGCGTGGAGCTTCTCAAGCACCCACTTCTTCACCTCTTCTTTCTGCTGCATTGCCTCCAAACTACTATCCCGACTAGAATTCACGTCACCAGCTCCACCACCCTTGGTGTCTCTGCAATGCCCATCACCCCAAATCAAGACAGGTCCACCAGATTTCGAGCTAACAGCCTGCCAGAAAATGGCATAATTCCAATTCGACCCATTGACAAGCTGGCACAGCCCCTGCTGCACACCCAATTTACCCGGCGGCCTAATCAATTCTGACAAAACATTTTCGGAAGCCAGTGAGATCAAGAACTGGCACGCTTCGGTACCCATTACTGACTCCATCACGACCTTGTCTTCTTCATTCACCCAAAATTTCTCACCCATCTTAACTTCTCTTCTCTTTCCACAGCTAGCTCAAACAACACAAAAATGCTAAAACTACAGAAATTCACATCACAGCTCTCAAATTTCTTATTCCCACTACAGAAATTCGCAATCTTTTCGCAAAAATTCACGACCGGATCAAGCTACTGCTCGAATCACAATTAAAGTTCTGAACTTTCAATACATCTCAGGGAATCAATTCTACACAAATATAACATCTTTGATAAGATATCTCGAACAAAAATTACCAACTTCAAATGAACTAAAAAAACAACCTTTAATTACACAAACAGAACTAAAACTCGAAAAAGTCGAGAAATTTAGACTTACCCAATTAGCAGATCCTAAGAAAACTTCAAATATTATATACAAAGACCCTCACTTTACTGCTAAATTAAAGCTGATGAAGTTTTTGGAGGCACAAAATTGGCTCAGAAAAACTCCAAAATCCAGGCAGAGAATAATAGCAGAGATCCGATTACCTGAAAACTCATATGGGTTTGTAGCAGATACTTGGATTCCAACTCAGTGCAAGTGTGCAGGACGGTTAAACTCCAAAATCCAAGATCTGAATTTTAGGGTTTTTTTTTTTTTAATTGTTTTATTAAATTAAAAGTATCACTATTCCTCCAGATGTGACTCTCCCTTTGCACCCTCACCACCCAAAATTGTGGCCGGTGAAACGTTTATGGAATCTTTCATGGGAATGGCCCAGAAGGCCCAAATAGCCACCAGCCCATCAAGTAAAACAAAGATAATCAATCAAGGCATACGGAAAAAAAATGCCAAATGAAAAATGAGATATGAAATTCACTATCCATTAGAAATAAAATGCTAATTAAAAAAAGAAAAGGACATGTAAACATGCCGCTCCAAGGTGAAAAACTAAATTTGACGGTCACGTAATCACGTAATATTTCATATTTATGTATTAAACCTTTAAAACATGCATATTGGGAGATAGGCAAGGTTGATACTACACGAGCCTATAGTGTGATGATATGTATAAATAGATTTATGTACTATAAACATTGGTGGACATATAATACAACGTGTTAGTATAATTGTCACGCCGAAAAATTTCTTCAACATGGCATGCAATTAAATTTGAAACGTTTACACAGTGTTATATTCCTCGGTTTTCTAAAGGTGTTTGTCTGGTTACAAGTTAGCAAGTAGGGTAGGGCCACAAATATTTGCATGAGGATTTGTGGAGAATATGATATTAATTTACCATGAAAAAGCAAAACCCGCGTCCCCAATAAGTTTTCGTACAACAAGACCTGCACGGAAATTGCCCTTTAATAAGTTTTTAAAAATATCCGTCTAGCGCCTAGTTGGCCACTTCCAATTAATGCATAGGTGCTTGAAAATTAAGATATAACGTCTAAGTATGTTAAGACGTCCGTCTAGACTTGTCGAGCTGCTCGCCTAGACTGCATAGACACCCGTCTAGTCCACCCCAGATTCGCCTAAGATGTGACTCACATAGACAGAAAATAGATAACTCTCATTTTGCATTTTATTTTTCTTCATAAATTATAAGAGACTTGTTGAATACTTATATGAACACAAATTATATGCTTGTTCCCCATTTTTTTCATTATGTTTCAATACTTCATAATATATATGTCATTCTATTTTGTAGTTTATTATGAAATTATATATATTTTAAGTATAAATAGACACTTATTTACACGAAATATAATGCATTTACTTAAATCCGCCTAGTCTGTCTTGTCACGCCCCGATCCAGACCTACATCCAGGATCGACGCGCGACAGTAGATTGTAGAAGGATGCCAGGAAATACAAACTGAAATACTGAAGTGAAAACAACCATAATCACATCTATTTAAGGAAAAGTATAGGGGTAACCTAACACTTCAAGCCCTCTGAACTCAGTATGCTACCCCAAAGCTCCTCGTATCTACTAGAACCTGCACAATCGCCCCTACACTATGGGAATGGTGCATCGGGCAAACAACAATTGGGATAAACCGCGAAGCTCATGTAAGTGACAATAATGCGACGTATGTGATGATGTTAAAAACCAACCATCGATTTAGCTTAGAAACGTCAAATATAAAATCATATTTTATGAAATCACAATTAAGTCACTGAAAATCCCAAATTAGTCACCCAGACATCCAACGGCTCGTCTGGAACAAGTCACAAAAGATCACAACCATAAACTCATACAACACAAGGCAAATGAGGGCTAGAGTGACACAGTTCGCCCGAAACCTACATCTCTAAAGCTATCTTAATCCAAACTTAATCCGAAGAATCAACAAAGCAATTAATCGGGTTCCAGACCTCTCAACAGAACCATAATACCAAACAGGATTCTGGACCACTCAACAAAATCTAACTAAGATACGATTTCGGACCACTCAACAGAATCGCGGAGCAGAAGAGATTCCAGATCTCTTAACAGAATCCGAGTGGATACGTTTTTGGACCTTTCAACAAAATCGTGGAGTACAATGGATATGGAACTTCTCAACGAACAAAGCAGGAGCCTTTATGAATTAGAGATCAAAATGACTAAAATGTCCCTGACTTTATTCATTTATATCTCATTCGTTACAACTTCGATTTCCGAATAGTTTTCGCCTACACGCTCGTGGGATCAAGCTCTATCCAAAAATATTAGTGGTGACCTCAAAAGGTCTATGAAATTTAAAAGATTAATTACTAAACATCATACCTTGTAATAATACGATTCGAATTCGTAATTATCGAAGTTAAAATAAATTTTAAAAAAAAAAAGTAACGTAAACATGAAGTACGAAATTTAATAACGAAATACATAATTAATAATGAAATTCCGGGGACGGGATTTCACATCCTTCCCCCTTAAAAAAATTTCATCCTCGAAATTTCCTTATAACAAAACACCGAATAGCATTCACAATTCATTTATTCTCAAATTAAACTAACCTCAAGTTTGATAGTTTCGAACTTCAATTCACCACACAAAATAATCGCAAACATAGCCATGTCAAGCTCTGGCTTAAGGTAGAAAAAGTGCTAACTCTGGCCATGTTGAGAACCTCTCTGCGTTGTTGTAGTTTCATTACTCGGAGCTCTAACTCCCTTCTGACTGACTTTAGGTCGTCTACCTCTCTGCCGAACATATCTCTGGTGACCTGAGCCTGAAGGTGTTCCCAATAACGTACCCTGAACTAGAGGTGCAACTGGACCACCAACACTAATCGTCGCTACGCTAGTATCAATATCTGCCGCCTCTGGGCACTCGCTCATGAAATGACAAACCTGGCCGTACTGAAAACATATCAAAGTCTCATCTCTGCATAGACCACTATGTCAATGTTCGTAGTGTGAGAAAACTTGTGGTATGGTTGTTTGAGACTGGGCTTGTGATCTTTCCCTAGAAAAAACTATGGGATCAGCGCCTACGAAAGCAAATGTGATGACTCTACCTAGTAGAACGATGAGAATCTCTCCCAAAAGTAGTTAGAGAGTCACCTCGTGCAAATCCATGATGTCCTCCGTGAGTAAAGCCATAAGATCAGCGAAACGTAAATTCAACGCATCGTCGGGCCTCACTCGAAAATATATCAGATGTATGACCTTTTGACCAGGACCTCTTCTTCTGATCTTTACTCTCTCGTGCATTACGCACCTCATTAATCTCCGCAATGCATGTACGATCAATGGCCTGAGCATAAGATGTCAATTCCTGAACCGATAATAGATTTTGAATACTTGGCTTGAATCCTCTAATTAGTTTCTTCGTCTTCTTCTCCTCAATGAGAGACTGTGAAAAACAATATAATCTGGTAAAGCGAGCCACATACTTAGCAACTGTATACGTGCCCTGCTCAATAGCAGCGAACTCTACCTCGAGTTCATCTTGAAAATACTCACGGAAGTACTGCTCGTAAAATTCTGTCTGAAAACGCTCCCAAGTAATAGATCCACCGGCTGCCAATACAGGACGAGTGATCTGCCCCCACTCGTAAGCTTCGCCCATCAACATATACGCAGCAAGATTTAATTGCTCTTTCGACGAACAATGTAGAGCAATGAAAATCCTGACAATCTGATTAATCTAAGACTCAGCCACTCACAGATCAGTAGAACCATCGAATGAAAGTGTTTTGTGAGTTCGAAACTCTCTATACAAAGACTTCCCACTACCAGAAGTCGCACAAATCTGAGCTTGCATAAGTTGAGCCGAATCTTCAATTACCCGAAAAGAATCATCGGGCTCACCATTGTCGTGGCTAGCCTCCTGATCAATACCAGGAGCTACGTTATCATTAAGAACATTATCCCCAATTGACTAGGTAGAACCATATGGAGTCGTCATCGTACATCTGAAGAATAAAAGAATTTAGTGTAAACGAATACATAAGACTTTGGATAAACCCACAATGCTTACGTAAATGTCTAGCTACCCATAACATACCCAAGGTTTCCACACTCTAAGGTTAAGGTATGGAAACCTAAACCTAAGCTCTGATACCACCAAAATTTGTCACGCTCTGATCCTAACCTATGTCCAGGATCGACGCGTGACAGTAAACTGTAAGGGGATGCCAGGAAATACAAACTGAAATAATGAATTGAAAATAACCGTAATCACATTTGTTTAAGGAAAAATATGGGGGTAACCTAACACTCCAAGCCTTCTGAACTCAGTTTGCTACCCCAAAGCTCCTCGTATCTACTACCACCTGCACAATCGCCCCTACACCGTGGGAATGGTGCGTCGGGCAAACAACAACCTGGATAAGCCATGAAGCTCGTGTGAGTGATAATAATGCCACGTATGTGATGATGTTAAAAACAAACCATCGATTCGGTTTAGAAACGTCAAATATAAAATCATATTTTATGAAATCATAATCAAGTCACTGAAAATCCTAAAGGAATCACCCAGACATCCAACAGCTCGTCTGAAACAAGTCACAAAAGCTCACAACCATAAACTCATACAACATAATGAAAAGTAAGGCTACAGTGACAATGTTAGGTCGAAGCCTACATCTCTGAAGCTATCTCAATCCGAAGAATCAACAAAGCAATTAATCAGGTTTCGGACCTCTCAACAGAACCATAATACCAAACAGGATTCTGAAACACTCAACAAAATCCAACCAAGACACGATTCCGGACCACTCAACGGAATCGCGGAGTATAAGGGATTTTGGACTTCTCAACGGAATCCGAGTAGATACAATTCCGAACCTCTCAACAGAATTGTGAAGTACAATGGATATCGGACCACTCAACGAAATCCAAGCTTGACACGATTTCAAACCACTCAACGGAATCCAGACATAGCAGGGAACCAAATCACTTAAAGTAACCCCAGCAGAAACCTAGTACCGGATCACTCAAGAGAACCGTAGAAGGCCAACAACCATATTGTACAATGGCTCAAAGAAACGAGACAAGCCACAAGTTACTCAATCTACAAAAGCTTAACAAAGTGAAACAAGGCACAAATACTAAATTTAGAACGAATTAACGAAGCGGGAAATGAAATAATATCGAAGCAACAAATCCCCATCACAATGGGTTAATGGTCCACTACTAGCCTTCACATTTCATCACAACATGCCAATCATACAAATCAAACCATATTTCAATATGCACGTCAAATCTCATTTCATAAACATAAATCAATGGCTAAGTATTAAAAATAACAATTCAATAAAAAACATATTTACAAAACCAAGTCGTATCCACATAGGATAACAATTACGAAAGCAGGGTAATCACCAATATCACATATATTAAAGTCACTCACCTATAGCCCGCACTACAACTCCCTAGCCCGAATATCGAGGCATTCACATCTGATTGTCGCCTAAAACAAATATCAAATCTCATCTCAAAATTTTATCGAAAGAACACGTAATAGTAGCTTATACACGTCATCTAGGACATTCTATAATGATTTGGAACCAGTTGACCAAAAGTCAACCGTCAGTCAAAGGTCAAACGTCGGGTCCATAACCCTAGCAATTCAATCTGAAAGATTCGCACATCAGATTTCAGATCCGTAACTTCCTAAGGTCCACATTATGATTCTTCAACAACATACTAAAATGTAATCACGATCCAATGATCAGATCTCCGTCAATCACGAATTCAAATGGCGGTCGACGTTGATTCAACAAACTTAGAAATTCAATTCAGGAAGATCCGTATGTCGGATTCCCAATCCATAAGTTCCTAATGTCCTCAACTATTTTGTACTATAACGTATCAAATTTTGGTGACAATCCAATGGTCGGATTGTTGAATCATATAATGACCAAGTGGGGGACCTTAACGAAAATATGCTCAAACGACGGAATTTCATCAGTTCAAATATGGAATCGGGGCATCCAATTTATCTTAGGGAGGCTGAGTGGTGTTTCGGCCCACGCGGCTGCCGACCGCCTCTATTTGTAGGAAATTTGACTTTTTTCCAAATATTACCAGAATGAATATCTCAATGAGTAGAGCAAGTTTTACACTTGTGGCCAAGTCCAATTTGGCCGAGAAAAGCCCCAACTTGGCTGGCACCCATCGGGAACTCTAGAATAGGTGAGCTTCGATTCTCCTTCCTCGATGTTCCGACACCCCTATAACTGGTTGGGTCTTGTTCCTGGGTCCAAGGGAAGTCGATTAAGGGTGGTGGTGGGTGGTGTAACTCGCTGGAACAGTGGGAACGCCGTCAAGTACCTCTGGTGCTCCCGTGAAGTTCCTCCCGAATTTGGACCTAAAACCCTTCGATCTTGGGCGGGAATGGTAAATGGGAGGTTATGGAAGAGGTTTCCGGAGGTGGATGTGTGAATTTCAACGGAAAATATGACGAAAATCACCGGAAACAAACCGGATTGGCCGCTCGTACATAGGTCAACAAAAATGAAGGGGAGATTTCTCTCTCTTCCTGATTGGTCATTTCCCCTCTCATTTCCTTCATTTCTCTTCTTTCCTTTCCATCATAGCCATACACGTGGCTTCATTATAGTCGTTACAACTTCTTCGTTACAATTCCGATTTTCGAACATTTTTCATTCATATCTCTGACTTTATTCATTTATATCTCCTTCATTACAACTCTGATTTTCGAACCGTTTTCGCCTACGCGCTTCTGGGATCAAGCTCTATCCAAAAATATTAGTGGTGACCTCGAAAGGTCTACAAAATTTAAAAGATTAATTACTAAAAGTCATACCTTGTAATAATACGATTCGATATCGTAATTATCGAAGTTAAAATAAACTAAAAAAAAGTAACGTAAACATGAAGTACAAATTTAATAACAAAATGCGTAATTAATAGTGAAATTTTGGGGATAGGATTTCACATGCCTAGACTCCGATCTAAGCCTCGCCTAGCCACCTAGGCGCTGGGCCCCAGCCCGCCTTACTAGTGCCTAACATCTTTTAGAACCTTGGATAAGCTTGCATGCAATAAACTTAATTTCCCCATTAGGTGTATTTTTGTTCACCACCCTTAAATGATTGTAGTGCTCATTATTTTATTTAAGGAAAACTAATGAACATGGCTTGAAAACTTTGAGTTTTAACTATAAGGACAAAATAAAGGGTAAAGTGAATAGTACCAGGTTTGACTTTTTAGTGTAAAAATGTGGTTTTTCGTTAAAGTGAACAGTACCGTGGGCTTTTCGTTAAAACTCCCTTTTATTTATTGTCATTGGATGAGTTTAAATGTTAAGATTTATGTCTATTCACTCTACAGATCTCGAATTTAAACTCATCCAACAATGATAAATTGGGTGATGAGCATCACCATCACGTGAGGGTGATTGACATTAAGACATTTTTTTTCCTCCTCTTGTGGCTAAAGTTTGTCTAAGCCGCTACCCCCGATGTTAGCATTTGTCTTTGGAGCTTGGTGCAATCCTTCTTCATCTCTTCATTGTCTTTCTTTTCCTATTTTAGGTAGTGGTCACTCTCTCACTTTGTCGAGGAAAGTCTTGTGGTAATTGTGGTCACTTTCTCTTTCTGAGGAGGAGAGCTTACGGCACTGTAGCAGTTGTGATTTATTACACAACCCCGAATCTTAAAGGAACAATTATTGTTCAAAATTCTGAGGTGGTGACTTTGTTGTTTGTGTGCTTGGCAAGAATTATGCGGAGGAAACTCAATGTTTGTTGAAGTTGACTTGTAGCAAGGTTTTTATCGACGATTACAAGATCATCAAAGGGTGACGCAGTCTTGCCTTCACGTGGTCGTTTTAGTGGTTCAAGGGATTCGCAATCATGTTTTCTTGTCGTTGCAAAGTCTTCAGGTGATGGTACGATGTTTAACTTATGTGTCTTGACGGTGTTATTACGTCCGGCTCCTAAAGCTTAGACCTTGTGAGCTTATCTTTCCTGTTCGCTAGGAGCGGGTCTCCCGTGATTGAGGAATCGTACTTTTGAAGAGTTTATTTTATGTTTTGACTTTTTTTTTGTTGTGGTTTCGTTGTTTGTACGCCTAACAAAGGACTATGACGACCTCTTCGTGATGTCTTATAGCAAGGCATCTTTGCTGAAGGAGTGTCGTCTTTTGTAAGTTCATAAAAAAAAAATGCAATGTTTTGTCCACATGAACGTTTCTTTCTATTTGGTTAGATGTGGTTATGTAGGGTAAGTGTTGTATAGTCTTTTTGTTGTGTTTGAAATTGTATTCCTAATGGATGATGTTCTTCGTTTTATCTGATTAATGACATTACCTTAAAAAAAACTTTTTATTCCTTAATTTACAAATAATACTGGCTAATTAGTAATTACTAAAAATATATATGCAATAAAATACATGTATACAGCCAAAATAAACATACACGGCCAAGCATACTCCTATTTTTACCTGCCACACACTCCTTGTTAATTTATGTTTTTAGATCTTCTCCAGTTCATTGGATCCAATGGCTTAAAATTGAGAGGAAGGTATGAGAGACAAAAGGAATGATGTGAATAGCACCACCCCAAAAATATAAACGATAACCTCTACATGAACCTTTTCCCAGTCTGTCTGCTTAGAACCACACACACACACACACAGATATATATACAGACCCCTTCCCAAGAGGGATCCCCATTTTTCAAAAAAAAAAAAAAGGATACCCTCTTGACCGTTAGATTTGGCTTTGTTGATGCACAAAATCAGTGAGGACTTTGGTACAACAGAAAGTATCAAGTTTGTGACCTTCACTAGATTGTTCCAGTCACTGGTGTAGGTAATTATGTAAATGGACAGAGACAGGGAAGCAAACAACACAAGATGTACGTGGTTCACCCAGATTGGTTACGTCCACGGAGCAGAAGAGTTCTTATTGATTGTGAAGGTATGCACATATACAAAGGTTCAAGCTCTCATTTAATGAGTTCTAGTGATTGATTTAGTACAAATGACATTCTCGAGAGAAGAAGCTCTATTGTGGGAGAATGATC
>JADOBS010301679.1:0-12494 GCA_015708375.1 Cydonia oblonga
AATAATACGGTCATTAGTCCGATATTGCACCAAACACCCGACTAATTTAGTCAGTACTATCCGGTGGCTATTTATCCTATCCGACAGAAATAGTCAGTACAGTCCGAGCTGCCAAACGAGGCCAATATGTATATTCACTAGTCACTCTCCTGAGGTAAAACAACATTTTATAATTATATAAAGATTGTCAAAGTGGATTTAAGAGCATATCTAAGAGTAACACCATCCATTCTCCATTCAAAATTTTCTTCTATAAATATCCAACCATGTTCCTCATTCTCTATACCACAACTCAATATTTATATCTATTTTTTATTACAATCTCCTATAATTGTTTTCTACCTCCCAAATCATTTTGTTACCAACAAAATGAATGAGAAGTCAAATTGGTCGATTGGGGAAGACGTTGCTTTGCTTCAGGCTTGGGTGCTTCTTACTCATGTGGAATAAGATTCATGCACAATTTGTCAAGCAAATTCAAAGCACATTCCGAAGTGAGCAATCTATATCATGTAGATACAGAAATCTGCATAAAGATTTGAAAGCTTGGCAAGAAGCGCTTGCAAAATGCAATTGGTACCAGGTTGAATCTCCTGTAATTTAAAATTCGATATATGCTTGACTGACTCGTCAGCGTCACCAGTCAACTAAGATCATATTTGTTAGTTTACCAAAACCAAGAATAAACAATTATACCTAGTTTACTAACGCAACCCTAGTTAACAAAGGTTCAATTCAGTGCAAATTTAAACTTTGTTAAATTTAGTTGAAGCACATATCTATTTGCAAACCCTAGAGTCAATGAGTTACATGCAAATTAACAAGATACGTGAACAAGAATAACAAGAATCAACACAAGGAGTTTTTGGCTGGAAAAACCCATCTCTAGATTAAAAAACCAGGGGGACTCACCACATAGTCCAATCGACTAGTGTAAACAAGATTCATACAAAGTATCCACACAAGCTTAATTCCTATATCCTAATCTACGGAGCAACTTATACCTTTGTGCAACCTTGCCTTACACGAGATAGACTCCTTCGGTCTTCACGAAGTGGCAGGTCTTCATGAGCTCATCACCTTGTGGCACCGTGAACCAACACAACCAATGCAAATGATATAACAATGATGGTTATGTGAAATCTAGATTCAATGACCAGTCAGACATTTGAAGGAAGAAACTAATGAGAATCCTAAAATCAGGTGTATATAAGGATTTGAAACTTTGTGCAAATGACACTTATCAGCTGCAAAAAAGATCTAGGCAGATCAATGGCCATAAACTGACCACCAGCAAAAAGGTGTTAGTCAGCCCATGTGAGTTATCTTTTAATTTGTGTGCCCAGACAGCTGGAAATCAGCGCGTAAAACTAATTAGAAAATCAAACTAGATAGAATGCAAGAGGAAGGCATACATGAAATGCACATGCATCAACAAACCTTTTTGAGGTGAAATGTGACACATCCTGAACATTTACTCCAACAGTAATAGCTTATAATCAGTGTATAGCTGAAAACTAGATTGAGCATGTGTGTAGCTCAATTACAATATTTGACAAGGAAAGCTAAACCTAAAAGTCTTGACTTCACACAAAAGCGGATGGAATTTATGAAGATACTTAAGAGGGCAAGGCAAGAGCAAGGGCAATGGAGTTGCCCTTACTTCTCAATTTAAATCGTAATTGCTTTAGTGCAAGTCCTTATTTCTCAATTTAAATCATAATTGCTTTAGTGCAAGTCCACCTGTTTGGGAAAAGAGCGGCCAAGGGCAAAGGTGATTACTATTCACATATATGTTTTTTATTTTATTTTTGTCTTTATGTTTTCTTGGCCTTATCCTCCACATGTCATTATTTCTCAAATAAAATCTAATTCCAATAAATTATTTCAAGTATAAGGGAAAAGCATAGTATTACAACAAACACAATTAATTTTAACATAGGAGATAAAACAGTGTGGTTCAATATGCCTTTCCTTAGAGTGTATAGACTTCCTCATCTTCCATGGAAAACCTTCTTCTCATGACGTGATTTTTTTTCTTTTTTCCAAAACCATTTGGAATTAGGAGATTCATCGTTAAGGTGTCAGGACGTGATCTCCCGATCCTTCTCCTTTTGCCTTTCTTGCCTATTTAACTCCATTTCTCTCGCCTTTGCTTCATTTCTAGGCTTTTCTTGCTCATATGTTAACATGTCTCATTCCATATTCAATGCATATTGGCGAGCCAATTCGTCAACTAATTTGGAATAATCATTATTCGAAAAAATCCCTCTTTTAGCTTTTTCCTTAACACCCTTTTTACTAATAGGCCTTGAGGTTTTTTCAGTTTATGTGACAGATTCAGTTAGGGTCTCCAATGGCGACTCTTCAATAGTTGATTCGTGCAGAGGAGTCATTCAACAAAACTTGTGGACCACTTGGCAGAACTTTGTAGTATGCTTCACAATGTTCCAACGTTTGTTGTAACATCCCACATCGCCCAGGGATGAGGATCATGTAAGCCTTATATGTATATTCCTATCTCTACCTAGCACGAGGTATTTTAGGAGCTCATTGGCTTTGGGTTCCATAGGAACTCCGAAGTTAAGCGAGAATGGGCCAGAGCATTCCCAAGATGGGTGACCCACTAGGAAGTTGCTCATGAGTTCCCAGAAACAAAACCATGAGGCGTGGTTGGGGCCCAAAGCGGACAATATCGTACTATGGTGGAGTCGAACTAGGGATATGGTGGCGGTCCGGGCGGGGATGTGACAATTTGGTATCAGAGCCAATCCTTGGCCGGAAGTGTGCCTACGAGGAGGTCGGGCCCCTAAGGGGGGTGGATTGTAACATCCCACATCGCCCAGGGGTGAGGATCCTGTAAGCCTTATATGTATATTCCCATCTTTACCTAGCACGAGGCCTTTTGGGAGCTCATTGGCTTCGAGTTCCGTAGGAACTCCGAAGTTAAGTGAGAATGGGCCAGAGCATTCCCAGGATGGGTGACCCATTGGGAAGTTGCTCGTGAGTTGCCAGAAACAAAACTGTGAGGGCATGGTCAGGGCCCGAAGAGGGACAATATCATGCTACAGTGGAGTCGAGTCTAGGATGTGGTGGCAACATTGAACCACATGTGTGCTTGTAGTTGCTGAAAACCCAAATGTGAAACAAATAATCAAATTATTACTTTTAATTAACTAAATTACATTTTAACATGACTTAATATTAAAATGTTATTAACTATTGGTTAGATTATCGCCACTTCGATAAATTCCTTCCAATTTTGCAAGCACTTTTTGCTAAGCTTTCAAATCATTATGCAGATGTTTATACCTACTTGACATAGATTGCTCACTCCATATGTGCCTTGAATCTTCTCGACAAATCCACATGTGTTAAACACTCATCTTATTTCTAGTGATCATCAGGTCATGAGTAAGAAGCATCCAAGCCTGAAGCAAAGCAACATCTTCCTTAATTGACCAATTTGAATTCTCATTCACTTTTCTTTGTAAAAAAAAAAAAAAGAAGAAAGGATTTGGGAGGTAGAAACAAATAGATGAGATTGTAGTAAAAACAAATATTAAGTTGTGGTGTGGAGAATGAAGAATATAGTTGGGTATTTATAGAAAAAAATGGGTATTTTCAGGGATTTTTTTTTATTTTTCTATTTTGTTTTTAATTTTTTACCTCTAGAATAATCATGGCCATTGATTTTCAAAACTATTGTTGTTGGATGCCCAAGATCTCGCCACATGGCAGCTGCAGAAAAAGTTGCAATTTTTTTTTATCATTGGAAATCCAATGGTTTGCAATGCGTGTGTAGACAGCCTTTAGGTTGACGAATGCAAGTGGGCGCGAGTTCGTCATTATGTTGACGACCATGCTGACGTCCACAAATTCAAAGAGTGCAAGCCCCGACTTCAATAGTAAGGGCAGCCTAATATGATACACCCTAACCCAGAATGTCCACCAGGACTCCGAATCGAGTTGTGTTGGCCGACACCTGGAAGGTGACGAAACCATAAAGTGTAGTGATGTGGAAAATGTGAATAAATTTAAACCTAAAAGTGCCTAAATATAAAAGTGCGCTGGTGAGCGGGAATGAAACCATTTCACATGTGACGTCAGAGCATAAGTAAAGTATTGTAGAGTGGATTGAGAATTATACCCTCATAGATAACCATTTATGCTAAGATTTTCCTAGAGTCTTCGTCGATACGAAATCTCAGTTACTAAAACCTAGAGAGGTGAAAAATAAGGGTGAGTGGGCCTGAAAAATAAAGTTTTATAAAAACCTTTATGAAAACATTGTAACTCCTCACCGTAAAACAAGTATAGTTTCCAAAAATATACATACTACGTATAGTATGCAAATACTTACCGTAGCGTGCAAAATATCAAGATATCAATACGGCACAAATCCCGTACATAAACACATTATGTCAGTAACCACATAATCTAGATAGGCAAATATATCATAACGAGTCCTCATCAACATATACTTACACACGAGTTCATGCAGAGGTAGTTTGAACATGAACATGACAGGGTGTAATAATGATATACGTTCTAGTGCTACAATTATGTGAAGATCGGCGCAATTCGCTGTCACATACGAGTCAGAGCTCCCTATTGCAACCTGTACGACAAGATTGGCACCTACTTGGATCCAAGATGAGCTTGTAGTGTGGATGTGAACATACACGTGAAAGACTAGCCCTGGGCGAGCACTAACACCGGGTGCAGCAAACGATGAGCAGATAACATAAATATAATCATGCCATAGTGATTCGATAGTTCTAATAAACATACTAACATTCATAGCCGTAGATATAATTATGGCATCGAATAAACATACACATACTTGTGCATCTCGTAGGATGTAGCATACTTCGTAATTTCCATCAACACGCTAAATCTTGTAAGCATTACGCTAAACTAAGCGTATTGTAGGGAATTCTTTATAAAATGTATAAATGGAAACTAGCAGTTACATATACACTAGAAAAAGGAAAAGACCCACTTACCTGAAGTTCGTTTTACAGCTCCCTAGCATGAATATCGAGGCGTCACGAACTATCGACACCTAGAACAAATATCAAATCACGTCTCAAATTTTTTACTGATAGAACACGTAACTTACATAAAACACACCCCCAAGGATGTTCTAGAATGATTTGAAACTCATTGACCAAAAGTCAACCATTGGTCAAAAGTCGATGGTAGGGGTAGGTGCGGGCCAGGCCGAGCCCAAATTTACAGGAACCAAAGCGTACCTGCTGTAAATAGTAACAAGGCGGGTCGAGATGGGTCCATGGGTCCTCGTCTCTCTTGCTCATCTCTACCAATCCCAAATCAAGGTCTTTGTCTCTTGACTCCGATCGACGACGATATTGTTAAACACCACCTAGATGCTCTAAAGTTTAAACTCCACAACAAATTCAGAAAAAAAGAAGAAAAAAAACCTCATCTCAGATTTCCCACCATACCTGCAGATTAATGAAAACCCATAGGTTAGGCTAGCAGGAAGAACTAGTTGCTGCATGTACTCATTCCATCCAAGTTTAATAGTTGCCACATCTTTATCCACTAATTAAACAGAACCAGAGTAAGGAATGGAAATTCCTAGTCAATAATCAAAGAGACATTTTTCAAGCAAAACATTGAAACAAAGTAAGGAGAAGAGAAATTGCAGCAAAAAGCAACGATACCTGCAGATGAATGAAAACCCAACAATATGTAATTAATACAAAGTTATAAATCTCCTCAAACCATACTTGCAGATTAATGAAAACCCAGATGGGTTTTGGGTTTCCTGAACTTCTTCCAGGAAGCGACGTCATCAGATTACAAGACGCCGACGTGGATCATCCCGAATCTGACCCGGAACTCATACCATTAGGTGTTCCCGATTCGGACCCTGCCTACACCAATACATTGGAGTTGAAGCAATTGGTTTCTATTCCCAACCAGAGTTGTCCTAGCTTTATCAATCAAATCCTTCAAAACCCAAAACCTAAAAATCAAACTTAAAAACTAAAGTTTCCTAATTTTATCTACAAACAATTGAAAATTACCTGTTTAAGCGAAAGAAGTTCGTGGCGTTGATCTTCCAAAGTAGACAATTCTTCTTGAATCTTCTTTATCTTCGAGACTAGATGACTGGCGAAGAGTGACGGAGGGGAGGAGATGACTGACGAAAGGGAGAAGATGACTGAAGGAAAGTGAAGGAGGGGAAGAGACGATGCACGCTTGACGACGAAAGAGAATAAGTTCGAGGTCCAGTCTCCAGAGACAGAGTCAAGGACTCAAGATAGAAAACCAAAGGTAAAATTAACGGTTCAGATTGAATGGTAGCTTTATCTTCAATCTCGTCCGTCCATTGTAATTACAAATTGGGTCGGTCCGGGTACCTGTATTTTTATACTCCTGGAACTGCCCCCCTAAATTTTTAAAGCCCCGCCCTGCCCCACCTCGTTTATCTTTTTAAAAGGAACTGGCCCGTACTCATCCCGAACCTTGATTA
Source organism: Cydonia oblonga (assembly GCA_015708375.1). Classification (NCBI taxonomy): domain Eukaryota; kingdom Viridiplantae; phylum Streptophyta; class Magnoliopsida; order Rosales; family Rosaceae; genus Cydonia; species Cydonia oblonga. Next base: position 6,509 of record JADOBS010301679.1, read on the forward strand.
CCCGTCCAGACCTGCGATTCCTATACCAGTTTGCCCACCCTTAGTCGACAGTAAGGTTCACAACCCTACGTAACTCGATCTGGAAGATCCGCACCTCGGATTTTTTATATGTACCTTCCTAAGAGTTTTAATAAGCTTCTAGAACAACATCCCAAAGTTTCGGAATGATCCAACGATTGGATTTGTAAGTTCCTAAGAGTTTTAATAAGCTCCTAAGAGTTTTCCACCAATCGCTAAAATTAAGTGGCAGCCAATGTTTTATTTTACGAACGTACAAATCCAATTTAGGAAGATCCGTAAGTTCCTAATGTCCTCAAATATTACGTATTAAAGTTTGGTGACGATCTAATGGTCGGATCGTCGATTCATTTAATGTCCAAGTGATGGTCTCTATCAAAACTATAGTCTTACGACGAGATTTCATCAATCGAAGGTCACATATGGAATCAGGGTATCCAAATCAGTCTAGGAAGGGCAGGTGGGGTCTTGGCCCACGCGCATCCCCGGCTCACCAGAAAATTCAACTATTTCAAAAAATTAACAAATTTCACGTAAATGTAGAACAAGGCATGTGGAACAACTTTCATACCTGGGTCGAAGTCCAATTTGACCGGGAAATGCCTGAATTTTCCCGCAAATGGGCGGAACCCTAATTTTGGGTGTGCTTTGATTCGACTTCCATGTGAGCTCTGACGCCTTTACCACGGTTTGGGCTTTATTCCAGACCTCAAGATAAGTGTTTTGGTGGTGGACATTGACGTGATTGCCTTCAGAAATAACTGATCACCAACGTAGCCCGTCGCACCCACTGGTGCAGTTCTTCGTGATTTTGAGCCTAATTTCTTTGGATTTGGGGTGGAAATGATAAGAAGAGGGTCGTGGAGTACTTCCTAGGTGGTGGTTTGGCTTAAATCGCCGAAATTTGGCCGGCGGAACCCACGCATTCCATTGTTTTCGACTGGTCGAGTCACAACACGGGTTAATGAGGTGACCCAATTTCTTCCCCCTCATTCTCTCTTCCCTCATTTCCCTCATTTCTTTCTTCTCCTATTGGTTCCTTCATTCCTCTCTTCTCTCCCATTCGGCCAACCTATCTCTCTCCCCACCCGGTTGGGCAGCTCTGCCCTTTCCTCTTTTTTTTTCTTTTTCCGCAACCTCTCTTCTAATATTAAACTAATAATATAATAACAAAATATTGTTAAAATAATATAATAATTATGAGAAATATATAAAATAATAGATAATAATCTTTACAAAAGTAGGTTTCGGATTTGTAGTTTAGTAAAACCCTTATCTTAACTCCGGTTTCGATTCAGATTATGCTTACGCGATCGTCCAGTCAAGAACTTCAAGAGTACGATAAAATAATAGCTCATACGTGTCACATTTTTAAAATTTATAAAATCGTAGAATGAAGGACGAGTTGTCACAATCTACTCACCTTAAAAAAAAATTTGTCCCTGAAGTTTGAAATGATTTACTAAACATGATATACTCCCTAAGATAGGAAGAAAGTATATATAAGGAGAAAATCAAGTTAAAGCGGTTGCATAAAAGAGAGTGCCATTCCTTCGCGATGGATTGTAATGATTATTCTTTCATGCCTCCAAACTCAAACTTTCCTTCTCCTTCAATACAATAATACAATATAAAATCCTTTATGAAAACATCAAGTCAAAATAGATATATAGTACCATATAGTCAAAATATGTTTATAATATAACGTACAATTTAAAATAGTTGTGCTGAAGTCAATAAATAAATAAACTAACATAAATGGCCTAATTGTCCACTTGCTTAACGAGTCCAACAAATAATTATCGATTTTACAGTTTGCAGCCAGCAATGCCGACAACTCACAGTTGTCTTGATAAGTAAGTAACAAATTCCCAAGGATGCAATATTACCATCATGCCCCTTATTGGGAAATACACATAAATCATCCAATTAGTACCTCAATCGCACTCATGTACTGCCCTCTCAAGCGACAACGCAAATAACACATAATTTGCTATATTGTAATCTCAATCATTCAACTACCTGTTCACAATACTTTTTTTTGTCAATCATGTGCTATGCATAAACTTTCCACACTACGTCTCAACAATGTCATGCCCAAAACCAAAAATTGTAACCGTAGTTACAAGCAACTAAAATAAAGATAACGATGTGTTATAACCATGTTAATTGTAGAACAAACAAAATGCAACATGTCCACTAAGGTTTGAGTAGCTCGTTTCATACTAATTGTTAGTCTAAGGGTAAAATGTGGTACGTGACAAAGCTTAATACACATGGCTTTCAAGAAGGTTTCCCAAGACTTGGAAATGAAACATGTGTCACGATGAGATATAGTAGTGACACACACACACACACACACACACACACACACACCATATAACCAAACAATGCAGTTCATAACGCCATAGTAAGCAGGTTCATATTGAATTTCCCTCGAGTTTAGCAAAACTACACCAAGAAGAACAATCAAGAGTTTGAGAGTCAAAACAAGTCCATCAATCCAGAATACAAAGTAACTAGATTAATGCATAACATCTCGCTACAACGGTAGCTTTTGGAATATTCAATCACCAACGGTAAAAATTCGCTTAGCAGAGTATTTGTTGGGTGATTGAGAAATCAATGGTCACAACTGCATTTCCAATGTCAACGGTTCTTCTAGACAGTCTATCGGCTTCAAAATAACGCGAGGTGCAATAAGGTAGACACGTACCCAAGGTTGACTGGAATGCCTTTCCGGCACAAAAGGTGAATATGAAACCACAGTCAAAGTAGATGTTGATCAAAACGTCAGAAAATTTGAAAAATTCAAGAATGAGTAATTTAATTAAATGGTCTAAAATGTAGTCCCTCTAGACCAACAGAAAGTGAGCTGACTTGTCAAATCGGTCGATAATCACTGAAACATCATCATGATATCCACACATACAAGATACCTCATACCATGAGTGTATGGTGATACTTCCCATCTCCATTCAGATACAGAAAGTGATTATAACCACTTGAATGATTTCTTGATGATTTGTAAGTAACGACAACCTAGTGCTCGTGAGTTCCTAACTAAAATGAAATAAGACAGGTTGAAAGCATTTTGGGAGTAGATAATGTCTTTTGCTGCGGTAAACAGTAATTACATTTACAAAATAGGTATGTACTTGAGAGGTCTAAGATTAATAGAGATTTTGGACATGTTTCTTTACAGAGAAGTGTTATCCAATTTTTAAGAAAAGGTGGTAACTGTTAACTCTAAGTCATGAATAAGATGGTTCATGTCGAATGGTTCTACCCATTGGATAACTTCCTAATAGATAAGCTTTGATAACTAAGTTCTCTAAAAAATGTAGGACTTGTTCGAAAAGATGCAAGGGAAAACTAATGTAGTATGAGAAAGCGGATCGATGATGCACTTCAATTCACCATTTGGTGATATCCCAAGTAAAGTTTTGAGAAATGATGCCAAAGGTATACGTCCTCGAAATGTACTATACTACTAACCAACTCTATGACACGAACTAAAAGGTCTTCATAGTTTTCTCGACACTTAAATCAATTTAATAGTGAGAAATCAATTCGTACTTCGATTTTACTGCCTACCTGTGGAAGTGCTTGAGAAGGTGACTAGTTAAAGAGGTTTTGGTTACCTAAGTGGATAACATGGTTAAAACAACTGCGAGTTTATGGTCCTTATACAAGACTTGCTCTTAAGTGTCTACGACAGTTTCTTCGGCTCAGATAGTCACTGTTAATCAATCTATCAGTCACGTGCTAATTAACGCATTTATGATATTGTTTATTACCCTAAAACTGTGAACCGACATTCTGTGTCTGGTATTGTAAATCATACCACCTGAATACTGGTTGACAGTTCCTGGATATCAGATAATATCGTCGCTACCATAGGCTGATTATAGGCTAGAGCCTGCTCGGGTAGTTGGTTTTAAATGATTAGTAAGGAATTGGTCTTGTGAGTTAGTTTCATTAATTCTAGGGAAAATACTTACTACTTCGGGGATTTCTACTGACGTAGGTATAACAACTCGTATACCTGTGCCATATGCTTGTCGAAATAACGAGTACATCACCAAAAGGAATTCTGGAAAACTAGTATCAGTTGGAACGTCCTAAAGCTGGAAAAAGGAATTTGCTAATAATCTACTTTAGAACGGACTTAAACAGAAGTCGATCTTCCTCCTGAAGATCCAAAATTATCACTAGTGTGTTTGAAAAGATTAGTGTTATCGAGGGCAAAAAATGATTATCCCCCCATATGTTCTTCCTTCAAGTATTACCACTTTAGCACCACATTGTCGCTTAAGACATTTCGGAAATTTCGAAAAAAGTAAAACTTTGTAGGAATTCAAGTAGGTGGTATACTAATAGGTACTGCTAAGGAATTAAAACTATTTATGGTTTCCTAACTCAAAAAGGTTGGTAACGATGACTGGATAGTAGTGGAATTGATGGGAAATTCTTCGGAGGTACACAATTACTGACACAATAGCCCTGCTTTAGGGCAACAAACTCGTCTCCAAGTCAGATTTCCCTTGGTAAGAAACTTCTTCGTTTAAGTCTAGAGGTGGCCATCAAATATTCTTCTAGAAAGGCGATAAGTCATCTAAGTCACTCAAAACTTCGAGAAAGTTAACACGTTTTGTATTCGACGAGGTGGCAAGATTCGACAATTAGGTTCAAGAACCAAGAATGCTTACATCACACATATGATGAACGCAATACTGCCCAACTTATGCTTTGATACCAAACTAACACACCCCAACCCGGAATGTCCATTAGGATTCTGAATTAAGTTGTGTTGGCCGACACTTCGAAGGTGATGAAGCCATAAAGTATAGTGATGTGGAAAATATGAATAAATTTAAACCTAAAATTGCCTAAATATAAGGGAGTTTTGGTGAGGGGAATGAACCAATTTCACACGTGATGTCAAAGTATAAGTAAAGTACAATAGAGTGGATTGAGAATTATACCCTCGGAGATAACCACTTGTACTAAGATTTGCCAAGAGTATTCGTCGATACGAAAGCTCAGCTACTAAAACCTGGAAGGGCAAAAAACAAGGGTGAGTGGGCCTGAAAAATAAAGTTTTATAAAAACCTTTATGAAAACATTGTAACCCCTCGCCGTAAAACAAGTATAGTTTCTAAAAATATACATACTACGTATAGTATGAAAATACTTACCGTAGCCTGCAAAATATCACGATATCAATACGGCATAAATCCCATACGTAAACACATTATGTCAGTAACCACATAATCTAGCATAGGAAAATATATCATAATAAGTGCTCATCGACATATGCTGACACACGTGAAGATTAGTGCTATTCGTGGTTACATACGATTCTAAGCTACCTATTGCAAAATGTACGATAGGACTAGCACCTACTTGGATCCAAGGTGAGCGTGCGGTGTGGATGTGAACATACACATGAAAGACTGGCCTTGGCCCTGGGCGATCACTAACACCGGGTGCAACAAACGATGAACAGATAACACATATATAGTCATGCCACAGTGATTCAATAGTTCTAATCAACATACTAACATTCATAGCCGTAGATATCATTATGGCATCAAATAAGCATACGCATAGCTGTGCATCACGTATGATGTAGCATATTTCGTAATTTCCATAAATACGCTAAATCTTGTAAGCATTACGCTAAACTAAGCTTATTGTAGGGAATTCTTTATAAAAAGTATAAATGGAAACTAACAATTATATATATACTATAAAAAGGAAATGACCCACTTACTTGAAGTTCGAGCTACAGCTCCTGAGCACGAATATCGAGGCATCACGAACTATCGACGCCTAATAGGAGCATATTTATGCGACTTAGTTTGCTTGTTTTCGTGCATTTATGTTCTTAGTTCTTAGTTATTTTAGTAGTTTAAGCTATTTTCGTGTGTTTATAGGTTTAAGGAGCTAAGGGTGCAAGAAG
>JADOBS010301680.1:0-12495 GCA_015708375.1 Cydonia oblonga
AAAATTTTTTAAAAAGAGATTAACTAGTAGTTTTGTCCTAGTAGTCAATTTTTTTAAGACTAAAACGACTTACAGATATTTTTTAATATTTTCTGATTATCATGATGTGATTCACGAGTGTCATAAGAATTAAACTTGAGAATGTACCGTGTGGAAAAACGGGTCTGAATTCTTTCCAGTCTTTCGCATAAATGCGCCCCCGCTAAAATACAAACTAGGACACTGCTCCTTTCAGATTCGTATAGCAGATTAGGACTCCCCACCCTCTCTCTCTCTCTAGCCAATCAAAGTCCATTTCTAATTCGTTTTCCCCGACTCTCTTCAATTCCCTTTCTCTCCAGTTTTGTGTCTTGTGTATAAGAGCTTCTTCTGGTCTCTGTTCTTGGGTTCATTTCAATCAATCTCCCAAAAAGGTGAGAGCTTCTGAGCTCAACCTTTCAAGCTCAAAAACCAAGGTGAGAACTTCTTTTTAATGTTGTTTTTATGTACTTTATTGGGTGCTTTTGTGTTGGATGGTAGATTATGGTTGTTTCAGCTAATGGGGTTTTTGATTATTGAGGAAATATGTGAATTTTGGAGTTTGTAATTGAAGCTTGGTAAATATTTGAGATAATCTCTTCTGGGTTTTTATTATTTTTGGAATTTATAATCAGATAATTTTTGTGTGTGGATATATGACTATTTGTTCTTGATAAAGTTTTTATCTTTTTTTTACCAATTACCATGATAATTGGTTCTTATCTCTCATGTATCTGGGTCTCCAGTAATTTTTCATTTCCTCCAATTTTTTCCAAATCGGATGAAAAGTTTTGTATTTTCTCTGAGTATTTAGACTTTAGACAGAAGTTGACATGGTACTATTTCTTTCTGGATGGTAAATGATTGTTATTTGAGTTAATTGAATTATGATCATGGAAGAAACTTAAGAAATTTGGTGTCTGGAGGTGAAATTTTGTCAAGAAGGGTGGTGGGTTTTGTATAATTTCCTGAAATTTAAGAAAAATCAGATTAAAAGTTTGAATATTTTCCTGTTTGTTTCTTGAGAAAGTTTAGCTGAACGAGGGGACATGGTATATACCATTTTTCGTCCAACTTTAGCTGAACAGAGGGACATGATATATACCATTTCTTTCTGGATACCTTACTTTTCAAATATTTAAGTTTTAGTACTCTCAATGAGCAGAACACGAAATTACAGCTCCGGGGAAGGTTAAAAGGCGGGATTTTGGATGATTCTGTATGTTCTTGTCCTTCTTTTTTGTTAGTAAGAAACTGGGGAGTTTGGTTGTTTGATACTTTCTGGAATTTTGTAAAAGTGGAGGGCTTTTTGTTGTTTGTTTCTCCATTTCTTTTGTTTTCAGAATATCTTGATGTTACAGATCACATACTTAATAGCTAAAGCACTGAATATTTTTTGCCAGAATCTGCCTTTTGTTGAATACAAGGATTTAAGATTCTCATAACCCCTTGATTTTTTTTGAGTTTCTATTAAATTATCAATTTTAAGGGACATACAAGATAAATCGTATAACTCCATTTTCCCTTGAACAGATTGGGATTATCATTCGTAAACGGATAGTATCAGATTCCAGAAGACAACAAGTGATTAGTTGTAATTATACTATGCAAATTGGGATTATCATTCGTTATTTTTTGTGATGCTCATTCAAACACTTGGTTTTTTAATGGTTACACTGTTCTATATATACGGGTTTTTTTGGGATTATCTTCCTATTAGTTTCGGCATTTGATATATTATCGGCAAATTTTGAGTTACTTTTTTGGTTCATTCTCAGGTACTTAGTTCGGTGTTACCAATTCCTTTAAGAACCTAGATATATATCTTTCAGCAGTATTGATTCAATTGTCAAAGTCCGATGAACCTCAAGTTAGGGGTGGAGGTTGTGGCTGCCCATGACCTTATGCCCAAAGATGGGCAGGGCGCAGCCAGTGCATTTGTGGAGCTCCACTTTGATCATCAGAGATTCCGAACCACTACGAAAGAAAAAGATCTCAATCCTGTTTGGAATGAGAGCTTCTACTTCAACATTTCTGATCCAAACGACCTCTCTAACCTCAGTCTTGAAGCCTGTATTTACCACCAAGGTAAAGGCAACTCCAAATCTTTCCTCGGAAAGGTTTGTCTTACTGGGACATCATTTGTTCCATATTCTGATGCTGTTGTTTTGCACTACCCTCTGGAGAAGCGAGGCCTTTTTTCACGCGTTAAAGGAGAGCTTGGTCTAAAAGTATTTGTTACTGATGACCCGTCTATAAGATCCTCAAATCCACTTCCTGCACTGGATCCGTCTCTGGACAGAGATTCAAGCTCTGCACATGTTCAATCACAATCGCAACGAGTTCCAAATGTTATCTCAAACATGTTGTCCAATGATAAAGCTGAGTCGAGACAGACATTTCATCACCTTCCAAACCCCAACCTAGCACAGCAGCAGAATATTTCTTCAGCGGCAATGCAGCCGTCAATGAACTATGGGATGCAGGAAATGAGGTCTGAACCACAGTCTTCTAAAGTTGTTCGCAGCATGTACTCAGGTTCATCAGCTCAAGCGCCTGATTATTCCCTTAAAGAGACAAGCCCTTACCTTGGAGGGGGGCGAATTGTTGGAGGGCGAGTCATACCTGGAGACAGGCCATCCGGCACCTATGACCTTGTTGAAAAGATGCAATACCTGTTTGTACGAGTTGTGAAAGCCCGTGACCTTCCTCACAAGGATATAACAGGTAGCCTTGATCCATATGTTGAAGTAAGAGTTGGTAACTACAAAGGAACTACAAGGCATTTTGAGAAAAGACAGAACCCTGAATGGAACGAGGTATTTGCTTTTGCAAAGGACAATCAGCAATCATCTGTTTTGGATGTTCTAGTCAAAGACAAGAATCTTTTGAAAGATGATTTTGTTGGGTTAGTACGGTTTGATCTCCATGAAGTTCCTCATCGAGTTCCACCAGACAGCCCATTGGCTCCAGAATGGTATCGGCTCGCAGACAAGGATGGAAGGAAGGACAAAGGAGAACTGATGCTTGCAGTATGGTTTGGCACACAAGCTGATGAGGCTTTTCCAGAGGCCTGGCATTCGGATGCAATTGGTCCTGATGATGGTTCTTCGGTTGCTTATGGACACATCCGTTCAAAAGTTTACCATTCACCAAGACTATGGTATGTTCGAGTAAATGTGATTGAGGCACAGGACTTGGTTCTACACGACAGGTCCCGCTTCCCAGATGCATATGCAAAAGTACAGATCGGTAATCAGGTTTTAAAGACAAAACCAGTTCAATCTCGAGCTATGAACCCAATGTGGAACGAGGACCTCATGTTTGTTGCTGCTGAACCCTTTGACGATCATCTGATCGTTTCGGTTGAAGATCGTGTAGGTCCAAGCAAAGATGAGACCTTAGGAAGGGTAGCTATACCATTGAACACTGTTGAGAGGCGTGCAGATGATCGATTAATCCGTGGCCGGTGGTTTAACCTTGAAAAGCACATGTCAGATGCCATGGAGGGGGAGCAGCTGAAGAAAGATAAAGATAAGTTTTCCAGTAGAATCCATCTCCGTGTTTGCCTTGATGGAGGGTACCATGTGCTTGATGAGTCAACTCACTACAGCAGTGACCTTCGACCCACCGCTAAGCAGCTATGGAAGTCACATATTGGTGTGTTGGAGCTCGGAATTCTAAATGCTGAAGGGTTGCACCCAATGAAAACAAGGGATGGGAAGGGTATGTCAGACACATATTGTGTAGCAAAGTATGGGCACAAATGGGTTCGTACTCGAACCATAAATAACAGCCTAAGCCCAAAATACAATGAGCAGTACACATGGGAGGTATATGATCCTGCCACAGTTCTCACTGTTGGGGTTTTTGATAACAGTCAGATTGGTAATATAAATGGCAGCGGCAGAGATTTGAAAATTGGCAAGGTCCGGATTCGAATCTCTACCCTTGAGACTGGCCGTGTCTACACACACAATTACCCATTACTAGTCCTTCATCCTTCAGGTGTCAAAAAGATGGGTGAATTGCATCTTGCAATTAGATTTACGTGCACATCATTCGTTAACATGATGTTTAAATACTCTAAGCCACTTTTGCCAAAGATGCATTATGCAAGGCCATTGACTGTGATACAGCAAGATATGTTACGTCACCAAGCTGTCAACATAGTTGCAGCTCGTCTTAGTCGGGCAGAGCCACCTCTGAGGAAGGAAGTAGTTGAATACATGTCTGATGCAGACTCTCATCTTTGGAGCATGAGGCGAAGCAAGGCAAACTTTTTCAGACTGATGTCAGTTTTTTCAGGGTTGTTTGCTGTTGCAAAATGGTTTGGAGGAGTCTGCGCATGGAAGAACCCCATCACTACCGTGCTAGTTCATGTTCTTTTTGTGATGCTCGTGTGCTTCCCCGAATTGATTTTGCCAACTGTTTTCCTATACATGTTTCTGATAGGGATTTGGAACTGGAGGTACCGCCCAAGGTACCCTCCTCATATGAACACAAGGATCTCATATGCAGATGCTGTGCACCCTGACGAGCTTGATGAAGAATTTGACACGTTCCCCACATCGCGGAGTTCAGATATAGTTCGAATGAGGTATGATCGCTTGAGGAGTGTTGCTGGAAGGATTCAAACTGTGGTGGGAGATGTTGCAACCCAAGGGGAGCGGCTTCAGGCACTTCTCAATTGGCGTGATCCTCGTGCCACTACTTTATATATTACCTTCTGTCTTGTGGCTTCTATTGTGTTGTACGTGACACCTTTCCAGGTTCTGGTTCTTCTTGGTGGCGTTTACCTCATGAGGCACCCGAGGTTCAGGGGTAAGATGCCATCAGCCCCGGTTAACTTCTTTAGAAGGCTGCCAGCAAGGACAGATAGTATGTTGTAAAAGGTCTACTCAGATGTGGTAAAGTTTGTCTTGCCAGTGTCCGATTTTAGATATCCATGGCTGTACTTGTAAATTGTAAGGCGTATCTGCTGGTGTTTTGTTTATTGTTTATTGTCAATCATGGAAGTGCACACAGATGTATGCAAACTGTTGTGATCCCGGTTAGTGCTACTCCTATTGATGAACTGTTCTGCATTTTCAAGCATCTATAAATATGGTTGAATCATACCTCTTACTTTGTCAAAGCTATTCAAGAAACTTGACTTTCAAAATTTGATGAGCTGGTAAAGCAGCATCAATGATTTCCAGTCATTTTTCTTTCCGACGTAAGATTAATATGCAATCAATGTTAGAGATTTAGCTTTAAGGAAAGTGTGGATCAAGGGGGAAAGATGAAGAGAGAAACACACAGAATCGAAAATGGCGATGAATGCCTTCTGCTCTCTGCAAGTTGCTGAGAGAATGTTCTCTATTGATTCTTCTTCCCACCCTTACACTATTATGCATAACGGTTAATTATGCAGATGGACAAAATTATAAGGTGAGCCCTACACTTGGTAATATCAACCAAAGTGGATAAACAACTAAATGCAGGGCTTATTTCTACTCAATTCAAATTAGCTCAAGAGCTCATACACTAACAATCAGTTTGAACTGTTGTTTTGCCGAGATATGTCATTCTCTTGGTTGCATTGTAGTCCTGGAGCCGGAGGAGGCTTTTTTCCCGTTATATTTGCCACTGGGATTGCACATATGAGCTTCGATGCTCATCCAGTTTGTTACAATAATGACTAAGCTGAAGGGAAAAGCACCTGCATAAATCTGATCATGATCTTCTTCTTCAATCTTCCTTCTTTTGCTTTGATAATATCGGTGTTTTAAAAACCTCTCCTACGCCTTCACTTTTTTAAAACATTGGGTAATATATAGAGAAAATGAACTGACTGAAACAACTATTTTTTATATGTCAAATTATGACATGTTTGTAGTCTTCTCTGGAGAGAGAGTATATTGCTTCAAGTACGTGGTGTTCTGTAATACAGCGAGGTAAACGAATAAACGTGCAATCTGATTATAGGCAGAGATCAAGTAATGAAAGTCGAAAAGCTTCTATTTGTTTTTTGGTGAACTGTCAATTTAATCTTTGAATTATTACCTAAGTGAAAATTAGGTCTCTACACTATAACAACCCGTCTCGAATTTTACGAATTTCGGATTTTCCATCTCCCGACTCTATCTTTTCCCTCTCCCCTTGACTCTCTTCTCTTCCTTTCTTTCCTTCTCATATTTCTACAACTCTATCTCTGAGCTCACACAACAACAACGACAACACCCCCACCACGACTCAAGCCGGCAAACCACCACCCTCACTACCATCTGAATCTCGTAGTTGCGAACCCAGGCCAAGGTCCTGGAAACTCAATAGTGGCAGAGGCCACTGTCCCCGACAACCCACGACGAGTTCTCGTCATTCTCGACGAAGGTAAACCTCGAAAACCCTTCAAAACTTAGTAGATCGTGTTTTGGTGAATGTTTAGGGTAGTTTGAGATGTTGTGGTGACTTTTGGATGCAGGAAAACTGTTGGGGAAAGCTTCCCCAGTTTTTTGGTGAGGGAACTTCTTTTGCAGGCATTTTCTGGCCAACTCCGGCCACGACTCGGTCCCAAATTGGCACGACCCTCTTACCCTCGTGTCAAGTTTCATTATGGCTTTTGCTTCATCGAAAATGGTGCAGCAATTAGCTTGAATGGAGCTCTGGAAGTTGAGCCCAGAAATTGGCCAACCTCAAGCCTCGCAAGGAAGGCGAGTATGCATGTACTAGCAGGTGCGTGGGGCTACGTATGGGGCTGTCGTGACCTCATGGAGGTACTGTGCTTTGCCGCCGTCCACGGCGGCGACGACAACTCAGCGCGTGATGCAGTGTGTGGCTTCCCGACCCGCCGTCCCTTGGCGGCGTGTGGGGAAACCCGAGGTTGCTCTTTTGGTTTTTCGAAGTGTTGAATCTGAATCCGCCATCCGTTTTCCCAAAATTCAATCATTTTAGTAAGGTTTTACTTATTATTCCCTTCTATGTGCTTAGGTGCATGTGCTAGTGGCGACCCTGTCCTCTCTAGTTTGTATGGCTCTTCGAGGATAGAGTATTTGTGAGTGGACCCCTTCTCAAATTGCATGTTTTTATATAAATGCTAGGCTTGCATTCATGAAAAGCATGATTTCATGATTTATATATGATTTATCGAACTTACGTTTTATGAAAGGTTTACGAACTATTGCTTTTATATGAATTAATGCTTTGAGCTTTTGAGCTCCGGTGATTTGATACAAGAAATTTAATTTATGTTTTCTGTGCTTACTTAGTGGGTAATCATACATCACATACATACAACATGAGAATATATTCGTCTATGGCCATAGGACACAGTTAATAAGCAGTGAGATATTTATGACATACTCCCAGCTTCATTGGCGAAACCAGTGTCAGATAGCTTCACTAGCCACGATTAGTGTCGGTGTGTTATGTATATATTTCTTCTCTGGCGTAACCTAGAGTCGTACAGTTTCACCTTTGGGTGATGGGACCTACCATATTTGTTCACTGGCGTAACCTAGTGTCAAACAGCTTCATTCTCGGGCAATGGTTATGCCTTTGGGCAACTATGATACCCCTATTTAAATATATTGTTTTATGATTTACGAGCTTTGTTATAGAATTGCCTTTGGGCGTTCACGATACCATTTTTAGATATGATTTTATTATCTATAAACATTTTTATGGCATGTAGAGTTTCGAGAAAAACCTATTACATAGTATTATATGTGTTTTCAAAATAGGGGGTTAGTATGTTCAAAAGAAAGAATGATTTTACTTAGTATTATTATTATAAACTTTGGTCCACTCACGCTTTGTTTTGCGTCCCCTTCAAGACTTAGAATCGAGACGTATGATCTGGCGTTGAGGCGTTCCCATATCGATACCTTCAAGTCCTCTTGGTGTAGGACCCCCTTTCTTTGTAATCTTATTGTTATATAATATTTGTTTTGTAGTATGATTGATTAGTGGTATACTCTAAACACGTTCCCACATCCGCATATTTCATTATATTTAAATTTACTTATTTTATTTACGTTCGTTCTTTCTTTATGACTTTTGTGCATGTTAAAATGGCTTCATCACCTCAGGTGTCGGCGAACACGTGCCCATCCTAGTGAGGGATATCGGGATCGGAGCGTGTCATAAACTATTTATTCAGAAAAATCTGTCCTTAAATCATAAAAATCTGCTAATTACATCCCTAATATTATATTTGAAGCTACCATTATTTTTTGTCAATTTAAATCACGTTCTTGCATGTGATATACATTGGAGGATAGATTGGTATTTTTCATAAAAAAAAAGTATATCGAGTTAACTTTAGATGGTAAATTAGAAGTTAGATTCGCAACCTATATGAAATGTTTGTGCTTATAGGCGAGAAAAAAAACGGTATTACACTCTAAAGTGTGTCAAATGATTTCAGTTGATGAAAAATTTGATCAAACAGTTTTGAATATAATAGTAGGGATTTAAATTTTTAATGAATTTAGGGACTTATTTTATCCAGAAAATAATTTAGGGACCTAATTTTTACTGAGGTGATAGTTCAGAGACTAAATCGGCACTTCACCTTTTATTATTATTATTATTATTATTATTATTATTATATCACCATATGTGTGAGACAATGGCCTTGGTTGATTCAAATACCAAATCCATCAATTAAAGAAATGGAGTTTTAATAAAACACTCCCAGTACTGTTTACTTTTAACAAAAAAAATCATATTTTTACCTTTTCCTGGTACTATTCACTACACCTTTATTTGTCATTTTTCATTAAAGCTAAAGTTTTTTTTGGACTTGTTCGTTAGTCTTCCTTTAAAGAAATTGCTAGAAAGAATATCCTTTCAGAGTTTGAAAAGGCCAATTGAACTTAGAACTAATACTGATGCAAAATGAGTCCATAAGATTTACGGAGAAGCTACCTGTAGGAGGAGATTTAAATGGACATGTGAGCAAGGAAACATGCAACGATAGAAGTTTCTATGGTGGCTATGGTTCTAAGGAGAAAAACAAGAGGGAAGTCATTTTGGATTTGCAATGACATACGATCTCTTTCTAGCCAATGCCTACTTTTAGAAGAGAAAGGAGCATGTGATCACCTACAAAAGTGAGTAACCAAAAACAAAAATAGTTTTCTTTTTAATGAGGAATGGGGAGCTTGTAAGAATTTCAAAGTTGTAACGAGAGAAAGTCTAGCTAACCAACATTGCATATTAGTGATGAATGTACATTATTTAAAGAGATAGAAGAAAGAAATAGACCTTGAAATGTCAAAGAACTAGATGGTAGAATCTAAAGGGACAAAAACAAATCACTTTCAAATAGAAAGTACTCATCCAATGCATATGGGAACAAGGAGGAACATTAGCCAAATGTGGGATTCCATGGTTAGTTGTATCTGAAAAGTTGCAAAAGGGTATTAGAAGAGTCCAAGGGTTTTGCTCCACATCAAAAGGAATCTTGGTGGTGGAAGGAGGAGGTTCAAGAAAAGGTTAAGGTTAAAAGGAATGTTGTAAAGCCTTATACAAGAATCGAACTAATGAAAATTGTGAGAGGTATAAGATATCAAAGAAGGAGGTAAAGAAAGTTGTGAGAGAAGTGACTGTAGCAGCTTTTGACAATATATATAAGCGATTAGATACCAAAGAAAGAGAGTTGGATATCTATAAACTGGCTAGAGTAAGAGAAAGGAAGATAAGAGACTTGAACCTAAGGTACATCAAGGATGAGAATGGAAATGTTCTAGCTACAAAAGACACGGTTAAATACAGACGAAGAGCTCAATTTTATAATCTTTTCAATGAAAGACAAGAAATAAGTACTTCTCTAGGTGGATTGAAACTCAGAAGAGTGTAGAAATGATTCCTAACGCTGACTCAGGAAATGTGAAGTGATTGTAGCTTTGGAAAAGATGAAGCACAAAAAAGTATGGGTCTAACAATATACCGGTTGAAGTGTAGAAGGTTTTGGGAGAGACGAGTATATCATAGCTCAAAAACCTTTTCGATACGATTCTGAAAACGAAAAAGATGTCAAATGAGTGGCGAAAAAACACTTAGGGACATACAAAATTGCACAAACTATAGGGGTATCTAGTTAATGAGTCATACAATGAAGCCTTTGGAGAGAGCAATTAAGCATAGACTGAGACAAGAGACACAAGTCTCAGACAATCAATTGGGGTTCATGCCAAGCCACTTGTCTATGGAGGCAATCTATCTCTTATGAAGATTAATGAAAATATGTAGAGATGTGCAAAAGGATTTACTCGTTCTCTTTATTGATTTGGAAAAAGCGTATGATAGGATCCTAAGAGAAATTCTTTGGAGGATTCTGGAGAAGAAATGAGTAAGAGTATCATATATCCAAGCAATAAATGATATGTATGATGGAGCAAGGACTCTAGTAAAAACTCATGAAGGACAAATTGAAAGCTTTCCCATAAGCATATACCGAGGCTCAACTTTACCATGTTGCATTAGTAATTGATGAGTTAACAGGGCATATTCAAGATGATATCCTTGGTGTATGCTTTTCGCATATGATATAGTGCTCATAGATGAAACAGAGGAATGAGTAAATGTGAAGCTTAACCTTTGCGAGAAGTGTTAGAAACTAAATGTCTTCATCTAAGGTAGGTCAAAGACAAAGTATATGGAGTGCAAGTTCAGTGTGATGTGGGCTTAAATGAGATAAGGGTGAGGATTGGAGATCACGAAGTACCAAAAAGTGAGCGCTTTCGTTTTCTTGGATTTATCTTACAAAAGATTTGAGAATTGAAAGAAGATCTTAACCATAGAATACAAGCTGGACAGATGAAGTGGAAGAGTCCATAGGTTGTATTGTGCAATCGTCGTATGTCACTAAAACTTAAGGAAATATTTTATAGGACAACAAAAAGGTCATCAATGCTTTACGGCAATAAGCTATAGCCTATCTCCTAACACATGCCATGATGGATCCTAACTGAATCACAACCATATATCAATCAAAACCACCATCACCACATGCTAACATAATCATTATCACCATATTTTAAAATGAGACTAAATTTGTAGACAAAATTTTGAAAACTAAAGGACATGGAAATTGATGATTGGTTTATTACTTAAACGTTGATAAACATGCTCATTCTTATTGGTGACACATCATTTAATTTACAAATATTGTCTCCAAATTTAGTCTCCCAACACTCTGTGTCTCCAAATTTAGAACATTACTCTATCTTAAATGGATAATAGCAATTCAATATTCCAGTATCAACTTGATGGAAAAGCTAGGAGGACTTATACAAAGCGATTCCTTCCAGATGCTCTAGCCATGTACACCTCTCTCAAATGAATCAATACAGCAGAGGGGTCCCATCATTAAAATTAATAAAAAGCTAAAAATTAAAACGTAGGCTTATTAGTCGAAATGCTCCTGAAACTGCCATTGAGTCTCTTTATTTACCCCCCTGAAACTGGTTTTGTCTCACTTTACCCCCTGAAACCGACATTTTCAACTCTTTTGTCTCACTTTACCCACTTCCACTAATGGACTGTTAAATTTAAGGGTATTTTAGAAATTTCAGTTTTTACACATTTATTTACCTATACCCCCCAAACTAAACAAGTCTCAATTTTATTTTTGACAACTCTTATTCAAACGCATAAATTTTGGGCATTTTTAAAAATAAATTATTCAATCAATAGAAAAATTCTGAGCAACAAAATCATTGTATCAACCAAAATAAGGGTTACATTTGTTAATATAGTCATTTCACTTAAAAGACAACCATGTATTGGCTCGAAACTTTGCAATTGAAAAATATACTTTACTACAGAATCATTGTACCATTAAGCTATTCTATCCAAAATAATTCCCAAACCAAAAAAAATCATTTAAAGCAAATGTGCATAGTTTGAAACAAAAAATTTCACATTGTTGAGCATTGATTCCACTAGGCATGAGCTTGTTCAAACTGTGCACATTTACTTTAAATGATTTATTTTGGTTTGGGAAGTATTTAATTTGGATAAAATAGCTTAATGGTATAATGATTTTGTTGGAATGAATATTTGTCAATTGCAAGTTTCGAGTCAATACATGGATGTCTTGCAAGTAAAATGACTCTACGAACAAATGTAACCTTTATTTTGGTTGACATAATGACTTTGTTGCTTGGAAATTTTCTATTGATTGAATAATTTATTTTTAAAGATGCCCAAAATTTATGTGTTTGAATTAGAGTTGTCTAAAATAATATTGACACTGTTTAGTGTGTAGACTAGAAGTATGTGTATGAATTAGAGTTGTCTAAAATAATATTGACACTGTTTAGTGTGTAGACTAGAAGTAAATAAATGTCTAAAATATCCTTAAAGTTAACAGTCCATTAACGAAAGTGGGTAAAGTGAGACAAAAGAGTTGAAAATGTCAATTTCAGAGGGCAAAGTGAGACAAAATCAGTTTCCGGGGGGGGGGGGGGGGGGGGGGGGGGGAGA
>JADOBS010301681.1:0-12500 GCA_015708375.1 Cydonia oblonga
AACTAGTACAATAGCCCCTTTATATAGACATAATAAAGGTCTTCTTCAATAAGGATTATTAATCCTAATTGGAATCTAGTTATAAATCCTACTCCAATTGAGAAACTAACTCCAATTGGGTAAACAATTCCAATTGGGAAAGCCACTCCAATTGGGAAAACAATTTAATCCTCTAAGACTATTAATTCCCAATAGACTTAGGACAAATTATAATGGGCTGGGAAAAAATCCAACAAATAACGCGCGGACACCCTTACTAGTTGCTCACAAAATTTGAATTAAAAATCTCTTCCAACATAGTCGAGAATAATTTACCTCTCGTGTAATAAACCATTCTAGCATTGGAAATCCAATGTGAGCTCCTTAGATTCATACAAAAAATGCATACATGGGTTGCTATGGGTTGTTTGCCCATTTCATAATAGCTTAAGCTTTTGGGGTGCAGCATGGATGAAATTGACATTCTACCCTACTAGCCTTTATACACGCGCTCACGCGAGTGCATAAGGTATTTTTTTAATCATGACGTGCTACGTGCGACTTTACACGTTTTAAATGTATTTATATCTGTGAATTGACAAAAGAAAAGTCAAATATTTGAAGTAAATGAATAATCTTAGATCATGCTAGAAAAAACCCCTGACAAACCAATCAAAACAGCTAAACTCACATAACAAAATCGGTCTTTCAATTTCCATCTACATTCTATTGAATTTACATTAAGAGTATAGAAAATAATATTTAATAAGCAACTAATTGAATCACAATATTGCTAGCTCATTGTGAGGCAAAGTCCACCATCCTCCCTTTTAGTGTAGATAATATCGTTTGTTCGAAAAGAAAAAAAAAATCATTTGACAACTAATTTAATCACATTATTATGCGCGTGAGAAATACTTTTTTTTATAACCGGCATTACACACCTCTTAAGATGTTTTGAACGTATTTAAAAACAGATAAAATAATATTTAATGAACAACTTATTGAATCATATTATTGATAAACTACTATGAGGTACTAATTAAAAATAAATAAATAAATAAAAAGCTTTACAAAAAGAATTCATTATTAAAAATTTTAAAAAAAACACTGTTAAAATGATGAAAATACCCCTGCATTATTTTGGATTGCTTTTGCAATTTTTTATTTTGGGGGTATTTTTGTCCAAATATTTTTGGTGAAGCTTGTGACTCCAAATGGGGTTGTTGGCTTTATATATAAAGATACCTAATTGGCAATATGGTGAGTATGTCACTTACTTATAAGTACATGTAAGGTCTCTCATTCCCATTATGTGGGATTCAACTCTCAACACGCCCCTCACGCGGGACGAATTTTCAAACCTAACACGTGGACAATACAAATTGAGTGCCGTGGAGCGCATGTGGTCGTTGGGCTTCATATGTGAAATAATGTACTCTGATATCATGAAGAAGATTAAGATTTCATCATAAACCAATTGGCAATAAGAGGAGTAGCTCATTACTTATAAGCACATGCAATGTCTCTCTTTTCCTCGATGTGGGACATACTCTCAACACATATTCTTAAGTGTGGTGAATTTTCAAGTCTAATAAGTGGACAATACAAATTAGGTGACATGGAGCGCATTTGGTCATTGGGCTTCACATATGGGACAACCTTCTCTAACACCATAAAGAAAGTTGAAGTTCCACCATAAAACCAATTGGCAATATTAGGAGTAACCCAATTACTTATAAGCACATGCAAGATCCCTCATTTCTCCAATGTAAGATTCACTCTCAACAGAGAGCAACAACTAACCCTAGTAGTATAACAATAAAAAAATGTCAGCCATGCACACAAAAAAGATACGGAAAATCATGTTCCCTTACCAGAAATGTATTCAGTTTATTGTCATGTGTTAATAAACTCAGCAATCATCAAGCACTACTATCTAAAGTATCATGCCATATTGGACATTTGACAAAATTAGCAACTACATGTGTGAAGCTCAACGACCACACGTGTTCTATATCATCAATCTGTGTTGTTCACATGTTAGGTATGAAAATTCACCACACATGAGGAGACGTGTTGAGAGTGGAATCCTACATAAGAGAAAAGAAGAACCTTACACGTGCTCATAAGTAATTGAATTACTCCTCACATGTTGCTGGAGAGGATTTCCTCCATATGTTGCTGGAGAGCTTTGCTAGTGTATAACTTGCTCTTCAAGTTATGCATGGGTGGCATCAAGTCCTATAGAAATTCAATGACATATCAGCCCTTGATTCACCTTGAACCTAGAAGATCAATGAGAGCAACCCATGCATCTTCTTACAATTACATATATGCCCTGCTTTGAATGTGGCATTCGTTAAAATGTTTAATTTCTTCAACAAGCAGCTGCATATAATTGTAAAGACAAATGCAAAAGGGACTCTTGATCTGTTAGGCAGAAAGGTGAAAACATTTTCTGCTTATTAACAAGCGATTTTCTGTTTATATAGATATTTTTACAACGAGCCAATACACTCACGGCAAAGCTGCGCAACTGCAAAATCACAACTAGGTGTCGAATTTATCACAAATAATATCATCATTGTATTTATGAGTCGGACTTGAGACTTGTTCTACCCAAAAAAAATTCAAAATCTTTTAACTCCCTTTTGAAAATTGAAATTAATTGAAAATAAGAAATTTATTGTAAAATCGACGGTATGTGTGCAGTGGAACATAAAGTAAATAAGACATAATATTTACGAGGTTCGGCAAGTATGCATGCCTACGTCCTTGGGGCAGTAGCAATAGTCTCTCTCATTATTAAACTGAAATTACAAAGCAATGGAATACAAGAGATTGCATACTTTCTTCTCTTTTCTATATGCATATTTGTGAGCTGATAAGCCTTTATATAGGAAAACTATATCTTTTCTGTTAAGGCCAAGAGATGTGAATGTAGGCAACACACCTTCAACATTTGTTGGTTGATAAGAACTTTAACATTTGTTGGCTGTCAAGAAGCGGTGGATGTTGCATATTTCTTCATGTGGGTCATCCGCTTTTATAACAAAACAGCATTTTTTCGCATTTTTGGTTCTCAAAATAAATGTGCCCTGTAGGGAAGTAGACATGAAAAAGTTTTAAGAAGCTGTGCTTAATTACTTGGAGAAGGGCTACTTTCATCGGCCAAAAAGTTGGGTTGCGAAGCCTTTTGCGACGATTATGGTAGCAAAGACGGAAGAGTGCGTCTACAGTTCTACTCCCAGAGAGTGGCAGTGAACTTTCAGAAGACAGCAACAACATTACTAGCAGCAACCTTCTGGGGCTTTACTACTTTATTCTTTATTTCCAGTTAAAAAGTGGTGCTCCTGCCCTGGCAGAGCTGGTGAAATATTATGTTACTAGCTCAAATTTGTGACCAGTTTTCAGAGTACTGTTTTTATCTACTTTTAACATAGTTGTTAGATACTGGCCTACTGCTAGTTTACAGAGTGTTGCTGCTGAATGCTGAGTTTGTTTTAAACACATGGAGCCACATTGATCAAGTGGTATTATTCATTTCTCCATAAAATTGTCTTAATCTGCACCATTTATTCTCTTTATAATAATCTAATAAAGACTTTTAGTCATTCATATAAATCAAACAAGTTCACGGTCAATCATGAGAATATTAATGGTTACCATGACCATTTATTAGTTCGATATATATGGACGGGTAAACTGTATCCAAATTAAATGATTTTTTCCAAATGTAATCTTTACATGATGAGGAGAATGAACGGTTGAAATTATAATGCTTGTACTTGTTGAGAACCAAGGAACATTGCATGTTTTATAAGTAATTGGACTACTTCCTATTGCCAATTGATTTTATGGTAGAACCTCAACTTTCTTCAGTGCGGTGAAAATCCTCGTGGAATTGATGGAGCAGACAAAGGCCATTAAATGACAGCTCATGCACATTAGAGGTAGAAGGCTTAATTAAGTTGTCGCTTAGAAATTTTCAAGTTACTGTTGGAGATTGTTGAGTCCTAGAGAAACTAGAAGTCTTAATATTGTAAGCCTTGTATAAGTACTGTACAAAATGGCCTGCCAGTTAGACTTTGAATGTTGATTAAAATCTTCCAGCAAATACTTTGCTCCGTTCTAGTTCTGGTCGAGTCCCTGAGCTACGATTCCTATTCCTAGTTCATCACTCTTCCAATAGGTTTTCTTGCGTCAAGAATAACTCCCTACATGTAAAGAGTCAAGTATTATTAATGAGCGGAGAATTAAATAAACTACTCACTTTCCCCAATCTTTTGTTTCATTTATCAGCAGTTCCTCAATAGACCAGAACAATTCGTATGCAATTTTCTAAATGAATTAATCCACTATGATCTTCCAAAATCGGCAAGATTATGAAAATAAACCTAAGTCTGCTAAAAAACATAGTTGGACTCTTCCGACGATATCAAGAAACAACACAATATCAGCAATTGGTCCAAAAGTCACTCAATACTACGGTCTAATTGATATTTCTCTTATGTTCGATTCTTGCTAAAGGCGAAATTGAACCACATTATTATGATAAGCTCATTGTAAGGCTTAACTCACCCCCCATCCTTTTAGTGCAGATACTATTGTTTCTTCAAAAAAAATAAAAAATAAAAAATCTCAACACCTAATACATTAGGATTTAGAGTTTAGATTGCAACCTTTGCCGAATATTGAAACTTCAACTTTAAATGGCAGTGTAACGTAACAACTAGTCTTGGAAGCAGGTTGCCTTTTGATTTCAGTAGGAGCCCATAATTTTTTGTTGGCTCTAGTTGGATGGCATCAGCCTTTCACTCTCCTCCTTACTCTTTAAAGTAATTAAGCAATCCCAACAGCTTATGGCATGATGCTAATGAAAAATGATTTTTCAGTTTAATTGATTCTATCTTCTGAGTGGATGCCGGCATTAGCAGCACCAGCACGAGACCAATATTCCTTGACTAGCTGCCCAAATAGTGAGCCCTCATTCCTCATCAGCTTCTTTGGCTCATCATACTCCACCAATCTCCCTGTCATTGTGCATTTCGCTAATTAATTAACAACTAAAACAACATAAATAAGAGATTTGTAGCAAAAACAATGCTTACCATCACTAATAGCAAGCACTTTAGTACAGTCCATCACGGTTGGTATCCTATGAGCCACGGTTATTACAGTGCAGTCTGCAAATTCTGTTCTAATAGTTTTCTGCAGAATAGCGTCTGTTGTATTGTCCATTGATGCAGTGGCTTCATCGAGCACCAGTATTCGGCTCCTCTTCAACAAAGCACGTCCCAAACAGAATAGTTGTCGTTGTCCCATGCTCCAGTTTGTTCCATCTTGTACAACTGCTGTCCAAGTTTTTAATTACCTCTTGTTTTATAGACAATTTCAGATAACAATGATGTTTCATTGACACCAAAAAGCACTCCTATGAGACAGACTGAGTTTATTACCTGAAGAATCAAGGCTGTCTTCCTTTTCTTGAACGGCCTCTCGCAACTGACATTTCTCAAGAACCTTTTACACATTGATGGAAGATAAATTAAGTTAGGAAAAAAAAAAGTTATAGTGTAAAGCTGTGTTTAAGTCTTGCTAAATACTCAATGTTGACATATCTTCAATGTCAAATGGTTGTTTTGAAACGCTAATTTCATGGCAAAAACCTTACTTCCCATATTTGATGATCGGTATACTCTGATAAGGGGTCTAGATTGAATCTCACAGATCCACTGAAAAGAGTCGGATCTTGTGGTATGATCCCAAAACATGATCTTAAATCATGAAGTCCAATTGTGCAGATGTCATAGTCATCCACTATGACCTTTCCTTCTGTAGGCTCTACCAGACGAAACAAAATGCTAATAAGAGTAGTCTTCCCACTTCCAGTCCGGCCAACAATACCAATTTTGTCGCCTCCTTCAATTGTGCAATTTATCCCACGAAGAACTAGTGGAGCATTTGGCCTATATCTTACCTGCAAAAGTTTCATTAGATATCATACACAAGTTCCGGGCATTGTTATACTCTTTTGTAAATTTTCTGTAGCACTGACCTTTAGATCATGTATTTCCACCTTGCCAACAGTAGGCCAATTGCACATAGGTCGGTTCTCTTCTATTACTTCCGGAGCTTCACTAGGAATATGCATGTATTGTTCTACCCTTTCAACAGATATGATTGAATTTGCAAGCATGCACTGAAATTGGACAGCAATTACGACAAATACATTCAATGAAAGACCATAGGATAGTACCATGCCAACAAATCCTGTAAAAAGATTAAGCAGAATGGTTTAATTAGGGGCACGATACTTGAAATGTAAACGATGCACCACAGATGGTAAACTGAATTGTTTAAAGTTCAGAGGAAAATATGATGGTGGATGCTAGTGTTTACTAACCAGTGGAAGAAGTGTCGAACTGAATCAAAGTAATGGCAAGTGCTGAGGCTGAAAGAATGATAGCGCATACCAGCTCAAGCCTTCCTATCAACCACTCATTTGCAGAAAATCTATTGAAGTCAGTAGCAGCATTTGCATCAATAAGTTTCAAATTTTTTGACAAGAACCGATCCTCCTGTCCAAAAGCTCGGATTGTCATGGCTCCTGCGATAGATTCAGCAAGGTGGCT
Source organism: Cydonia oblonga (assembly GCA_015708375.1). Lineage (NCBI taxonomy): Eukaryota > Viridiplantae > Streptophyta > Magnoliopsida > Rosales > Rosaceae > Cydonia > Cydonia oblonga. The sequence goes on from JADOBS010301681.1 coordinate 6,618, forward strand.
TGCAAGGGCAGACTTAGTTGTGCCATTCATTCGCATCAACTCTTTGGCCGAAGCAAAGTAGTATTTCTGTTTGTAGAAAGAAAAATCAAATAGAATACTTTATGCTTAGAACTAAACAAGAAAGTAAGGAAATCATTGAAGAACTAAACAAGAATGTTTCTCATAGTGCAGTACAAAGTGCAGTACCTGTAAAAATATTGTAATATAAATTGTGGGAATAACCAGAAACACAACAGGCCAAGTACGGAAAACCAATACTAAAAATATGCTATATGTGTTCAGAATTCCCGAAATTGTAATAATCAGCTTGAAAGGTACTTCAAGATCAATGACATTCATATCAGTGGATACCTAAACAAAAGAGTCGATGCAAATGTTAATGTTAGTTCCAATAGCTTAACAGAATATCTTTTAAAAACAGTTTTTCGAACTCTGTAAATCTTACTCGACTAAGTATCCTTCCCAAAGGTGTCGAGTCATAAAACAACATTGGTGCTCGGAAAAGAGAGTTCAGCAGGGTTTGAAAAATGGAGTTTGATGCCCCACATCCCAAGTAGACCACACAGAAAGTTCGAATGACCAAACTGAGTATCATTAGACACATGATCACAGAATAAACAGTGAAGAGTTTTGCTCTTGACACGCTATAATCCTGCAGCTTTAAAGCCAACCAATAAACTTGAGCTAGTTGCCCAAGTATGAAAATGGAGTGGAAGCCAATGGCCATGGAGAAATAGAAAAATCCCCTGCTTGGCTTCAAATACTGGATGTATGGCTTGAAACCAGTATCTCCTGTTTCTCTCTCTTCTTGCTTAATCAATTGATCTCCTGAAGATTCTTCATATGGTAATTCGGTGGTAAATTTCTCGATCTCCTCCGTAGGTAATTTATGTTTTCCGGTAGAAGCATATTCAACTTGGCTTCTAGAACCAGCAGTGTCATTGTGTGCATTATTGAGGTCTTGGAACTCTGGACAAGAAGCCAGCAACTCTTCATAAGGAGCTGCTCTTAAAATTTGCCCTGAACTCATCAACTGTGAAGAAAAATTATGTTACATATGGGACTTACCTAGTTGATTATCTAAAGGATTAAGAAGAATGGTATCAGTAAACCCATGTAAAAATGTTCATAAATACCAATATCGAATTAAAAGCTGGAAGGAAGTCGACTTGGTGTGTCACCAGCAATACTGTCTTCTCCGCTAGAGCTCCCATGACATATTCCTGGAAAACAGTCGCATTAGCTTTCATTGGAGAAATTTGAAAAAAAAAAGAAAGACAATATCGTCATTCATTATAGTGTGAGGCACAAAAAGAAGTGCTACATTGAATAGACTTGTCGCTGTATGGGCATCAACTGCACTGAAAGGGTCATCCAAGAGGTAGACATCAGCATTTTGATAGAGTGCACGTGCAAGTTGAATGCGCTGCTTCTGCCCACCACTTAGATTGACACCTCTTTCTCCTATCTGAGTGAGATCTCGGAATGGAAGCATCTCAAAGTCCTTCACTAAAGAACACTTGCTAACTGTTTCTTGGTATCTAACATTGTCCATGGCAGAACCAAACAGAATATTTTCTTGTATGGTTCCGGTTTGGATCCATGCAGACTGAGAAACATATGCTATCTTCCCGTAAACTTGAACCTGTAAAAATAGGCAGTCGGAATATCTAAGTAAGGCTTCCCGTCTATAATAATTGGAAGAATAATTACTCCCAAGTGATTTGGTTACTTACAACACCACCAATGAGTGGAACTTCTCCGAGAATTGCAGCTAACAGGGTTGATTTACCAGAGCCAACCTCTCCACAAATTGCTACTTTTTCCCCCGGTTTCACCACCAAATTTATGTTCCTTAATGTAGCCTTTGTAGCACTAGTATCCCATGAAATTTCTGAACATCTACATAAAATGCAATATTCAACCTCTTTGCCACTGCTATCTTTCGTATGTCTGTTCTCCAACTCTGGTTCATCAAGGAACTTTACAATCCGAGATAATGAAACCTTTGCTTCAATAAATGCTCCAAAAACATCTGGGAACAGCCTAATTGGCTCCTGAACAATCCGCAATGTTGCTAGAAGTGTGAAAACATTACTTGAAGAAAGTGTATATCCGAGGAAGTAGCATGCCCAAAAAGTAACTGTGGAGACCAAAAGAGGAGATGCCCAGAATAGAACATTATAATACCCCTTTTGAAACATCACTTGAGCTAACCATTTCAATTCTTCTCTTCTTAACCCTTCGATAACATTCTTGAAATTTGTCTCCCAAGAATACAGCTTCAAGATCTTCATATTTGAAAGCGCTTCGGTACTGGTCTTCAGCCTCCTATTTTGTGCTGCCATGAGCTTTGTTTGGTACTTGTGCTGCAACTTTGCCAACGGAAAGCTTACCACCATAGTCAATATAAGTACAATGAGGCCTGCAACAATTGCCAGCCCGACACAGAAGTAAACAATAAGTAATGCAAGACACATCTGAAGGCTTGTGGACCATATCTGATGAAACCAGTATGGAAATTCACCAACTTTGTAAGCATCCACCGCTACATGATTCACTATCTCACCAGGAGAGTGAGTCATCTTGGCAGAATTCGAGAGTCTTAGTTGCCTCTGATATATTGCAGCAGAGACCACTGATCTTACTTGGAGCCCAATCAATCTTGTTCTAAAGTTCCATTGCCTCTCTGATAGTGACTCCAAGATTTTTGAGATGAAGAGACCTAGAGTGAGTGCATAACCCTCATATGTAAAAGCTGCATTGCCTTCAGCAACGTCAATGAAGGCCATGAGAAACAGTGGGCCGCTACTCAGGGTTAGAACCTTGATCAATGCAAAGAACCCTGTTATCAAAATAGCTTTCCTCTGGCATAAAAAAATTATGGACAAAATAGAAGAGTTATCTGATGAGCAACTCTGCTTCTTCCTTTTGTCCAGTTGCTCCATAAATATTGAGTAGCACGTTCTTGCTCGATCAGCCTCTCGCAGTTGTGGAATATCTTCACTCTCAAGAAGCTTTTTCTTGCCTTTCTTCATCAGTGGATTCAGCCACCAAAATGACAATATACTGAATAACCCTGCCTTTTCAAAAGGGGTTACGTTGTCATTTGAACTGATTTCACCTCTGACATCCGATTCATCCCCTTGCAAAGGCATGTAGAAAGCATCATCATGGATTTCTGTATCAAGTTTTACATTACTGCTTCCTTGAAATGCACTAAAGAGAAAGAGAATTGATCCGGGGAAATATAAAATGTTTACAACAATCTGAAATGACACTGCCTCATCCACAACAGCTTCCCAAATCGATGAACTACAAAGAAAAGCAGCTAACAAGAAGGCAAGAATCGAAACAAATTTCGTGATGACAATTTGTGGAGAGAGTGGTCCTTTCAGGGTTATGGTTAAACTCAGAAGGAACCATGTGAACCCTTGAAAGAACAAAACTAGCCATCCATGGAGAGGTAAAACAGTCTGATCGGTATTTACTTTGTCGACGATTGTCCATATTCCAAACCCCAAAAAGGCAAAAGCCAAACCGGAATTAAGGCTGGCTGAGACAATTGACAATGCAGAGATGGTGTGAGACTGAGATGGTGCTATTTTATTTGATGACAATCTATATATGAAGAAACATAACAATATAAACAGAAGCAAGATGTCAACTGCAATGACCAAAATACTGTTGATGCATGAGTCTGGATCGATAACGGATATAAAACCCGAAGTGCAATCAGCTCGAGACCCAGTCGAACAATCAGAACTGTTGCAGAAGAAGGTCCAGAAAACCTCTGCCATGGTGTTTCTCTCTGAATAGAAAAATCTGCACAATTACAAAGGAAAAAAAAAAGAATTTGAGAGGAGGAAAGAAGCTGCATCTTAAAACCATGGTTTAAGGCTTAAACAGACGTGGTAGAAGATAAAAGCACAAAAATGAAACTGATATTCATTCATGTTGTTCAGTAACCGAGGTAATTTTTTTTTTTTTCGCCAAACGGTAGATTTTGTTACATTAGATGTTAGATTAGCCATCAACAAGGTTTGAACTCATGCCGTCATGCAAGGACTCAACACTTTTCCACTACTGTGGTAAAAGGCCACTTGCGTAACTGAGGTAATAAATATTTTACCAAACACAAAAGTTAGGGAACATCTGTAAATGTAATCTGACAAGTTCTATTGTACTTAAATGCATCTAGAATCCTAGTAATTAGGATTCTATTGTTTCCGGTGCATAGGGGGATTGAAGGAGGGGGATTCTGGTTCCTTCCAATTTCTATGAGCGGGGGAAAGGAGTAGGTTGCTAGTCTGGCTCGCCCAGGAATTTTCGAATCTACGCTTATTTTCAACTCCCCAAAGCATTTTGTCGCTTACTACGATCTTTCTTCATCTCTGGGTGCCTAGGTAACCACCGTAAGCCTTTCTTTGTTTGGACGTCGCCCTTATTATTTAAGGCTATGTCATCCCTTAGGTGCTGCTATAATGTTCTATGACTCGAATCATGTATTCTCCCTTTCAGTTGTAACCTTATCTATCTTCCAAACAAAAAGACTGCATCAAGAATTAAAAGAAATTGCCTGAAAAAGTGAAAATTGGTTGCTGCAGAAGAAAAAACAAAACATATGTGTAAAGCTAGAGCATGAAAACACACACAATTATAGAATGATTGCAGTAGTAGTGTTGTGTAGATCACTTACATGAAAATCTCAGTTCTCTCAAACTCACTAGCAAATTAATCAGCCCTCCTACCTCCTGGTATATAACTTTCTTCTCGAGTTACTATGTCTGGGAGAGAGGCTTCAATGCTTTACAAGTGCATCACAGATCAACCTCACCTCAAGTATCAAGGTCGGCCCTTTGATTGCTCACCGTTCACCTGAACTCTCTCAGGTCTCTCATTAATATACTTGCTGCTTCAGCTATACCACCAGCAAGTGGATACAAATGTAAACGAAGATTTCAATATGTTATTTTTTATTCAACTGGCATATTGACTAACATGTCAGCCATATACTTGTTTCTTGGCTGCTATGATCCTAAAAGGTAAGCCCACCTAATCTGGTTTTTTTAATCAAATGGAAGGACTAATGTGTTATTTTTTTACTTTGGGTATTCTGCAGTGCGTAAACAGTAAGCAACATGATTTAGGCGGACTTTTCCACCTAAAAGGTGAGCCCACCTAATCTGGTTTTTTTAATCAAATGGAAGGACTAATATGTTATTTTCTTACTTTGGGTATTCTGCAGTGCGTAAACGGTAAGCAACATAATTCACGTGGACTTTTCCACTTTCCAGGTAATTATTAACTAATTATATAATGCAGTAGGTCATGTTTCAGCATGGTGAATCTCAATCATTTGGGTAAATTCCAAATAGATTTGAAGAATTGTGAGAAAGTCGTTGGAACTTGCAGAGAGGGGTCGTGCCTCGGTGCTGTGTGTACTTTTCCTTGATTGGCGGCAAAACAATAGGTGGGTGTGGCAATAAAAGCTAAGGAGACTCTCTCAAAAATTGGATTCTCTATGGTCTCCGCCGCCTCATATTTTCAGGAATATTTTCAAGTCAACATTATAAAATATCGTGTCAAAATGATGAAGTAGCGGAGAGTCTATAAAGAATCTCCTTAGCATTTCTCTTTTTGTTATTGTTAATTTTATTCGAATAGAAACATTTATATCTTCAGCAAGAATATTAAATAAGAACTCTAAGTATCCCAACAAAAAGCACCTCCATGCGAGGTAACATTGTTAGACAAAGTCAGTCTGCTGAGGAAATCACCGCAACTTGAGGAGTTTGACTTGGATCAAACTCTTATCCTCTCAGCCGTTCCTAGTTTCTAGGACTTGTTTGTTTGATTGTTTTTCTGTTGTAATCTGAACAT
>JADOBS010301682.1:0-12502 GCA_015708375.1 Cydonia oblonga
CTTGAATTGTACGAGGACTCTCTTCTAGCATTCCTAGGCTTGAGCGCCATTGTGGGAATGCCTAAGTATGAGAATGGGAGCTTGGAGCCTTTGAATGAGGCTTGAAGGCTTGAGAATGAATGAGGGGAGGAGTCCTCTTTTATAGAGTAAGGGGCTCCTCCTCCTTTACAAGTGTGGTGGGCTTTAGGCCCAAGGCCCAAGTACGAGGCCCAAGGCCCAAATACGAGGCCCAAGGCCCAAATACACGAGGCCCAAATATGGTATAAACAAATTACATCGTCATGTAATACAAGTGAACATTATCAGCATAATTTCTAATCAAAACACATACTTAAGACAATGGAAAATTACCTTACTCCCATATTCAAACATAATCTATAATTGTTTTTTTCCTATATTTGGCAAAATACCTTTGAAATGCTGTTACATGTAATGCTTTTGTTAATGGATGTGCAACCATATGATAAGTACCAATATGCTCCAAATCGTCAGTTACTTTTCTGATTTCATCTCGAGCTTCAAATACTTAATATCCATGATTCTTGAAGCTTCTGATCTTCTGTTATTCTTGGCAAAGAATATAGCTGAGGAATTATCACAAAAATTTTAATTGTTCTTTCAACACTTCTCACTATCTTCATGTCACAGATTAGGTTTCTTAACCACACATTGCTTCAAAACAACCTATATACTCTAATGGTTTGTTTTCTACTTCTCCATGAGACTACACCACCAGCTAATATGAAAACATACCCAATTTTGCATCACTATGATAAATCACTTCCAAATTCTCAACTCGATGAAAACCTAGGACATAAGCTTATGTCTTCTTTAAGTATCTCAATACCTTTTTACTTGTGTTCTAGTGTGCAATGCCAGGATTTGATTGAAATCTACGTAACACACTCAGTGCAAAGGCCAAAAGGCCAAAACCATCTAGTACAAACTATACATACATCACACTCCCCTTTGGCAATGGGAACATCACCCCCACTACAATATAATTATTTTCATTCTATCACTTACAATTTCAATGCCAAATACATAATAAGCTTCACCCAGACCCTTCATGTCAAAGCTATTGGACAACATTTGCTTGGTCTCATTTAACAATTGGACCGCAACTAAGATTACAACTCCCAATGCAGTTGAGTTCATCAGCTTATTTGAGTTTTATTTGAACCATCAACTTTATGTCATATTTTTTTTTATAATATAAGCATTTGTGATTGTTCGTTTCTGCATTGCAAGTGTAACTGCGATTCAATAGTTTTGTTTGCCACACTTTATCAAGTGTCGGCTTTTCTTTATCTCCAAGGCTAAAGAAAACTAGGTGCATTACTGCTGTTCTTGCTATGAGATATCAAATTTTGAGTGATTTGCATGATCAAGTATGTATAGACTGCAATCGTATAAAAATTTGATGATTGTTTTTTCCTTTTCGAACTTTGTCTACAACTGCTGAACAAAACTTTATTCATATAAGTACATCCTTGCCCTCTTCCATCATTCATTGATTTCTTGCAAGTTGCATTGTCTTGCAAACTGTTTTTCAATACAAGGTTTATTGATTGTATGCTTCCTTGTTCTGGAAGAGCTCATCAATTCAACTAATCGATACAGCGAACCTCTTCTGAGGTTGAATGTAGTGTTTACCTGCATCTACTTGTTTTGTTCTTTTAACTTTTCCTTTTCATGTTTATCATATAGGTTTGCATAAGGCATGTAAATAGGTTACACATATAGGCACGTGGGATACTATAGATGTTCCTATTGTGCATGAATATATATTTTGTGAGTGTATAGGTAATTTGATAATTCGATTCCTTCTTTAATGGTATTAATGAAATTAAAGATATATCTTATTTTGCTTCAAGGTTAGTATATTTTAACTTTTTTATTAATTGTTTTGTAGATGTCGAACGTAATTTCAAACTGCTGGGTAGCTAGTAGGGCCAGTCAAACATCTCTCCAACAGGTAGTGTTGCTGCCACCTCCCCACCTGATATGGGCATGACAAGTGTCCCTCCGGTCATGCCTTTAGGGCCAACGGTGTCTACGGCTCATGCGTCATTGACTTATTCGGTGACACATCGTGTACTAAGTGCCCGACGAACTCATCAACGGCCCTGGAGTTCTGAGCAGGTTGGGTAGTCTAGTGAGGCTTCCTCTGTCCATGAAAATGGGTCCTAGACAGGTAATGCATCTTTCTCATAGTATAATCAAAATTTTGAACCTTTTTTGTTTTGTTGTTGTGAAAATCAAACTTTTAAATTATTTGGTTTTTCGGGTAGGTTCATAAAAAGTCATTAGTTACAACATACTGTCAAGGAGGATACTGAAATATGTTGGTGGATGACAAAAGAAGATCCCCAATCTTCTTTAGAAAAAGTTGGTTGATAAATTCTTTGGTTACACTCTTAAAAAGTTATCTTTCTTATTCTTTTATTTTCTCATTAGTGAAAATCTTTAGTATATTTTTCAAGTTACGAATATGGTGTGTTAAAATTTCAAAGAGATGAGACTACTCACATCGATATTGTTCTTAACTTACACAATTACATGTGCAATCCAATATGTGTGTAGTTTTTTTCACAGATTCACGGCCAATGATGCAATTAGAAGTGAAAACACTTGATACAAGTTGTAAATTTTTTTTTAAAGTCCCCAATCGGTATAAACTGTTTGAATTGTTGGGTGGATGTGTTGTTTTTGTTGTTATATTGTCTGCAGGTTTTAGGAAATGTTATAGTTTTAGGAGAGGTTCTGCCAAATTTTCAATAGAAAATAGAATTCGTCTAATGTTTACTTTGTTTATTTAGTAGTTAAAATAAATCATGCGCCCATGCAGACTTCTGAAAACGCCACAGACCACTTGCACCACTACCAAGAAGATCACCATTACGTGGGATCCTCGACATCATGCGGCTGCAACAAATGATATCACAGTGCATTGGCCAGCGACATTGGCTCGGTTATCAGCATTCATTGCCCCCTCCTCTGAGAGTCATGGAAAGTTGTCCCACATGAAGTCAAGGAAGCCGTTCTTCATGAATTATCGGTAAGTATTTTCAACCTCAAATACTAAATTTTTATTAAAGTATACAAATTATTATAAAATTTAACTACTATTTATTTGTTGAGTTTTGGAGCATCACTATGAGCTCACAAACCTCGATGCCAATCAAAACCAATACATCAACGACCTTTGCGCCGGTAGGTTCACTTAATGGAAAAACGACCTCCATAAACATTATGAGAGATATGACGGTTCGGAGGTCACTCTAGCAGTTGGGTGCCTTATAGAGTTGGTGGACTGCCAGGATGAATGGGAGTGGCTCTGCGATCATTTTCAAGACGAAAAATACCTTGTAAGTATAATATATATTTCAATAATATATATATTTTTAAATAATATGTTAATTTTTTCATTAGTTTGTTATAAATATCTAAACTAATACATTTTTTCAATTCAACAGAAAAAGTGAAGGCAAAATCTATCAATCGGTCGAAGAAGAAACTTCTTCACCGCTCCTGCTTACGACGCTTCTCTTATAGGTTGGAAGAGTAACGTATGGTAACCGTATATTTATTTTAAGTTTTCATTCTTTTTACTCTCTATTACACAATTGGTTATCTATGTGATAATATTATTTTTTTTCAGGGGGGGTCAAAGTTTTCTAATATTGACATGTTCAAGGAGATGTACGTTCGGCCCGGGGATGAGATGACAGAGCAGCTTCATGTGAGTTATTCCAATTTTTTAATATTCAATTAATATTAATATTAATTACATGTATATTAAAACTAATTTGTTTATTTCATTTTTCTAGTCCACCATGGTGGAGAAGGGCTGGAGGAGGTGGCTTCCTAGTTTCCTCCAGAGACCCCGATCGAGGAGGTGTTTCCCCCTGAGGATGCTGGTTTTCAGATCATGACGGACACACTTAATCAGACCCTCGGTCGTAGGCATGAGAATGTTCACCGGGGGCTTGGGAAAGCCGCATTCGGGACCCATATGCCTCATCCTCCAGACAGAGAACAAAAGAGGTTGAATTGCTGACATCTGAAGTGGTGGGCCTAAAGAAGCGGATTGCCGCCCAACAGTCTCAGCTTGCGACCCAAAGCAGTTTGATGAACCAAATTCGTCTCGCCTTTCAAATCTCTAGCATTCAGTTCCTCGATGTTGAACCACCTCCAGCAACGACCTCCTAGCCCCCCAACGCAGCAGCAACACCACTAGCATGCGATTATGACGTGCAAGACTAAATATTCTAGTTTTTTTTTTTAAAATTGTTTTCAATTTTAAAATATTTCTTTTCGTTGTATGTACATTGCAAATAATTTTTTAATTCAATATTCTTCTTTACATTTTCTATTTTTAATTTCATTAAATTAATTTATACATAAAACAATATTATCAACATTTAAAAGGAAAAAAATAAATAAATAATATTTTAAAAAAAAATTAAATCTAACTGCGACGACCTTATGTCCGTCGCACAAGGGTTTAGGGGTTGAACCTAAGTTTCGTCTTTCGGAGTATCATGCGCAACGAACAATCATTTGTCGCTCTTAGTTTTGCGCAACGACCACCTGATCCGTCACACGACGAAGCACTTTCCTCCAACGCGCAATGTCTGACGTCACGAGCTTTGCGCGACAGAATTCGTGAAACATCTTCTTCGCCTCCCAATGTTTCCGGAGACCGTATTCCCTTTTGTGCAACAGATGTCTCTTCATCGCCCAAGCAGTTATGCTTAGTAGTGAATTTAGAAACTTTAGCAAATTCAGGCCAAGTAAATCGTACTAAGATGTGTCAGAAGGATAGATTGCTTTGATACCATGTTAATATTATGCGTAGCGTTTATGCGAATTTTAATATATTAATCATCTCCAAAGTAAAGGTATCTAAAGGGATTTACAAGCACTACTCTAAAAATTCATGCTTAGCGCTGCCTAGGTCTTGCCTAGATGCGAGGCGGCTGACCACCAGCCCGATTAATGCCTAGGCTTTTGAAAATTATGAAAAGGCACCCAAACCTGCTGAGGCACCCACCTAGCCCGCCTATATCCGTCTAGGTCGCGACTCACTTAGACAGGAATAGCTAACTTTCATTTTGCATTTCATTTTTTTTAATAAATTGTAAGAAACTAGTTGCATACTTAAATGAACACACATTACATCCTTGTTCCCCATGTTTTCATTATATTCCAATACTTTAGAATATTTATGTCATTCTATTTTGTAGTTTATGATGAAATTTTATATATTTAAAGTATAAGCAGACACTTATTTAAACGAAATATAATATATTTTCTTAAATTCGCCTAGTCTGCCTAGGCGCTAGACTCTAGTTCGTCATCTGACTAGCACCTAGCGTCTTTTAGAATCTTATTTACAAGAAGATTTTACAATACAATTTAAAACCTAATCACAATAGAATTATAATAACAATAAAATAAAATCTCCTAAATAAGCGAAACTCACGCCAACACAGCAGCCATCCTTTTTTTTGTCCACATTTAGAAATCTAAAATATGGTAGGCCAAATCAAATAAATGATCTCTGTGGTCATAAGGTATTCGGAAGATAGCCCATGCGCTAAAAAAAAACTCAAATTTAAACCCCTGTGGTGTACTCCGTTAGCAAATTTAGTCTAAAAGTGAATTTTCCGTTAACTATCTGTTAATACATGGGTAAAATTGTACTTTGACATGTGCATTCTTCCTCGTCTCTCTGCTCTCTCTGTAATTTGCATTTTCACAAAACCAGTTCTGAGAAAGCCGTCATTGAGATCGGCAGAAAGCTTCAAGACTGGCCTCTCGTTGCTTTCAAGACTGGCCTCACAGGAACCAAGAGCATGATCATCATTGGAAACATAACCCCAGCAATTGGAACCCAAGTAAGCCCAAAACATACAAACAAGTATAGAGTTTGGAAAATTGTGAATATCGCGATTGACTTGAAAGGGATAATTTCTACAAAAGTGGCGTGATTATCCTTGAGGACTCTGCCGGATGATGAAATGCCATATATGAGGAGGAAGTAAACTTAAACATGTATGAAACAAGTGAAAGCACAATGATCACCTGGTAATTAATATCATCAAATGTTCTAAACCACGGCCTTCTTGCCATTGCAAATCAATGCCACAGGTTTAATGTATAAAAAAACTTGAAAATCAAAATATATATTCTTATCATACTCGAGATGAGGCCTTCTGGTAAACCAAAGGTATTGGAGTTTTCAAGTTGTATATTCATTGTAGGGAAAAAGATTACAAGACCTAGCCAATATATGTATGTCGAAGAGAAGGGACAAGCCCCATGTCCCTCCTTGATTTAAGCCTAAAAAGCTAACAACCAAAAGTAAACAACTGCTAAATACACATCCCTTGAATTAAGGGGATTGACAACAAGAAACATTATTGGTGACAACAATGTACAAAATGGCAGAAAACAGCCCACTCTACACTGTACATCAACCCATCCCCCTAAAACTAGGTTAACAACAAGTACACACTTCTTCTAATACTCCCCCTCAAGCTGGATCAAATGGGTCAATTGATCCAAGCTTGAACAAAAGATGTTGAAACACAACAGACGTTAATCCTTTGGTGAAAATATCTGCTAGTTGATCATGATTGTGTGTGTAGTGAGTTTGAATCACCTACGACCGAACTTGATTGCGAACATAATGGCAGTCAACCTCGATATGTTTAGTTCTTTCATGGAATACCGGATTCGATGCAATGTGCATCGAAACTTGGTTATCATAGTGTAGGGACATGGGTTGCTGATAAGAAAACCCTAAGTCCAACAGAAGGTGTTTGAGCCAAATTAGTTCACACGCAGTGGATGCCATAGCAAGATATTCTGCCTCGGCGCTAGAGTGTGCAACAACATTTTGTTTCTTGCTTTTCCAAGTAACTAAGTTGCCAACTAAAAAGGTACAAAAACCTGTGGTAGACTTGCGATCAAGAGAATTGCCCACCCAGACAACATCTGTATAACCAGAAATGCAATTGTGACCATTGTTACGCATAATAATTCCTCGACCAACAGAATCCTTAAGATAACGAAGCACACGGTGAACAATCTTCAAATGATTCGTGGTTGGAGAGTGCATAAACTGGCTAACAAGACTGGCATCATGTGATATATCAAGACGCGTGATAGTCAGATAAATGAGTTTGCCAACCATCATTTGATAGTAATGTATGTTTGGAATAACATCACCGTGAGGTTTCAGCTTCAAGTTGTTATCCAAATGAGTGCGAGCAGGGTTGAAATCTGTCCTATTGGCTTCATGAAGGAGATTGATAACATATTTGGGTTGATTGAGAAAGAAGCCTTTGTGAGAGTGTGCCATCTCGATTCCCATAAAATATTTTAGAGTGCCAAGGTCCTTGATTGCAAACTTGTTGTTGACATACTGTTTAAGAGCATTGATCTCTGACATATTATCACATGTCACAATTAGATCATCAACGTTTATTAGCACAATGAGTTTACCCACTAAGCTAGAACGAACAAATAGAGAGGAATCCGCAGTGCTTCGACGAAAACCAACTCTTTTTAGAACATGACTTAGCTTGGCATACCATGCACGTGGACTTTGCTTGAGACTATAAATGGATTTATGAAGTTTGCACACCATTTCTAGGTTATTTGATTGAAGATGACCTGGGGGAAGCTTCAGTAAACCTCTTCTTCAAGTTCACAATGCAGAAAAGTATTTTTAACATCCATTTGAAAAAGAGACCATGCATTGTTGATAGCAACTGATAACAGCACCCTAACAGTGGTCATTTTTGTCACGGGAGCAGATGTCTCCTTGTAGTCAACCCCATAGGTTTGTGTAAACCCTTGAGCAACCAAGCAAGCCTTATGTCTTTCAACCGTGCCATTTGAATGGAACTTGGTTTTGTACACCCATCGACTCCCCATTGCCTTTTTCCCTTTTGGTAGTTTCACTATGGTCCATGTGTGATTTTCATGAAGAGCTTGAAGCTCTTCTGCCATGGCAGTTCTCCACTCACTATGAAGATTAGCTTGTTGAAAACTTTGTGGTTCACGAGCTTTATTAATAGAACTTAAGAACGCAAAAAAACATGGTGAGACTTTGCTATAATCAATAACATCAGTCAAAGGATACCTGGTAGTGTATGTCACATAGTCATGCACATTTGAGGGAAGTTTCCTCTCACGAGCAGGATTGCGACTGATTGGAGGAGAGTGGACTGCCGACAACTGAGTAATGTCATTGTTGGAATGAGTCTCTAAAAGATGAGGCTTTGAAGGAGTAGAGATTTCCTCTTCATGATGTGTCAATGAGTGAAGGTTGCTAGCATCTAATTCATGCTCACTAGAAATGCATGTTGCATCTTCTTCATTTAGATATGGGATTGGAAACAAATCTAGTAAATGCTCCCCTTGTCTAGAATCATCCAATGGTTGTGAGAAGTAAGGAATTTTTTCTTCAAATTTAACATCCCTTGAAACAACCATTTTTTCTAGTTGTTGGATTGTAACACTTGTAACATTTTTGGGTGGATGAATAACCTAGAAAGACACATTTGGCAACCCTTGGATCTAGCTTATCACGATTTTGTGCTTGAATATGAACAAAGCATGTACACCCAAAGACTCTCAAATGTGATAAATTAATCTTTCTCTCTTTCAAGACCTCATAAAGTTTAACACCTTACTAGGTAATCTATTGATGAGATATGTTGCAGTATGAACTCCATGAGACCAAAACTTAGGCACATTCATGTGAAACATAAGAGCTCTAGTCTTCTTAAGTAGATCTCTATTCTTCCTCTCGACTACTCCATTTTGTTGGGGTGTTCCAACACAACTTGTTTCGTGTAGTAAACCATGCATGCTCAAATATTGTGACATGTTATGAGACATATATTTAGTGCCATTATCTGATCGTAAAACATGAATTTTTGAAGCAAATTGTGTGGTCACAAGTCTATGAAAATCTTGAAAAACATTCATCACTTCATTTTTAAATTTCAAAAGGCACAACCAAGTGATAATTGTGAAATCATCCACAAAAGTTACAAAGTATTTGTAGCCATCAAAAGACTCTAGAATTGGTCCCTAAACATTGGAATGCACGATTTCAAAAGGATTACTAGCCCTAGATAAGGAAGAGGTAAATGGTAATCTAGTAAACTTATAGAAGTGACACGTGTCCCAAGAACTTGTAATTTTGCACAAGTTTGGAAACAAAGTGGATAGAACTTTTTCAGAAGGATGTGCTAGTCGTTGATGCCAAAGTTATTGTTCTTGAGCTAAGCTTGAAGTGACTTGAAAAGCCTTGGGAACTTGAGTATGCTTGGAAAGGAAGTAGAGGCCATTGAAGAAAAATCCTTCACCAATCGTCTTCTTGGTAACTAAATCTTGAAAAATCACATTTTTTTTAGAGAAAATGGCAAGACAATTTAATGAGTTTGTGATCTTACCAACAGATAAAAGTTGAAAAGGGAATGAAGGGACAGAAAGAGCTTCAGATTTGACATTTGAGATTAAATGTGTTTTTCCTTTTCCTACAACCCTAGCACCTTTGCCATTAGCAACTGACACTTGAGATGGAGTTGAAAGTTTTTCAAAGTTATGCAAGTTTGTAGACTTGTTAGTCATATGATCAGTGGCTCCTGAATCTATAATCCAATAATCATGCACATTACCTACTTTGAGAGCAGTTGAGAAGAAGTGTAAGATACCTGAGATATCTTGTTGTATCACACCTTCATTCTACGCCAGAAAACCAGCAAACTATCCTAGTAAGGCAGTTTGATTGTTGTCACACTAATTCGTTGGTCCTTCACTGTTTTCATGACCTTGTTTCTTGTGAAGGAAGGCAACAAATTCATTCATTAAAGTGGCTGGATTAGAGTTAAACTTCAGAGCTCCCTCGAATGAAGTGGTGGCAACATGATTTGCCTTGTAAGAAGAGTTGTGTGAGCTCTTAAAAGAACCTTTGTTATTGTCCTTAGGGAACTTTGGCCGTAGTTCTGGATGAAGAATCCAATAATGATCTCTTAAATGCCCTCCAGCATCACAGTGACTACATTTTAGACTAGATCTTCTTCCTTTGTAGCCCTTCTCCTCACCAGGTTTGTGGTTAGAAAAATATACCCTAGCTTCTGGTATATTTGCCTTAACTTCCATAATCATGACTTTTCTGCGAACTTCTTCCATTTGAATCGTGGCGCACACACTTGAGAAAGAAGGCAAATCTAGATTCATGAGAATGTGGCTACGAAGATCTTTGTATTCAGGACTCAGGCTTGCTAGAAGTTGGAATATCTTGTCCTCCTTAGCTCTCTTAGTTAACACGGCAGCATCAATGGTGTGTCGTCGATACACATTCAACTTGTTCCACATGGTGGTCAACTTTCCAAGATGTTCCATAAATGAATTTCCTTTTTGTTGCAGGCTAGCAATATCCTTCTTTAACTGAAACACTTGAACTGCATTATTTTGATTCCCATACATTTCCTTGAGATTTTTCCAAAGAGTCAGGGAGGATTCAATATAGCTGAAAATTTCTGCAATCTTACGATCCATAGAGTTGAGTAGCCACGACATGACCAACTGGTCTTTGCATAGCCAAGCATCATACTCCGGTGAGGACTTCTTAGGCATTGGAATGGCACCATTGACATAGCCAAGCTTTGATCATCCTCCCAAGGCAAGTGTGACTGCTTTATCCCAGGGAAGATAGTTAAATTCATTTAGTAAGACATAACTAAGATGTTGATTTGGGTTGACATCAACGTCTAAGCGAGGTGATGATGGAGCTGCATGAGAGCTGTCTCCTTCGCCATGTACTGAACTTTCTTCAGCCATGTTTGAAGAACAAACAAAAGCTCAAAAAATCTCTCAAGAAAGTACATAGAGACAGGCCGATTAGGGTCACTACTCTGATATCATATTGGAGTTTTCAAGTTGTATATTCATTGTAGGGAAAAAGATTACAAGACCTAACAAATATATATATGTCGAAGAGAAGGTACAAGCCCCCTATCCCTCCTTGATTTAAGCCTAAAAAGCTAACAACCAAAAGTAAACAACTACTAGATACACATCCCTTGAATTAAGGGGATTGACAACAAGAAACATTATTGGTGACAACAATGTTCAAGAGGGCAGAAAACAGCCCACTATACACTGTACATCAACCCATCCCCTTAAAACTAGGTTAACAACAAGTACACACTTCTTCTAATAAAAGTCGTCTGCATTTGTCGACAGGCATCTTGCATATGTCCATACAATTGTCCCAAGCTAGAATTATTTCTCATACTTGTGCGTGTTATTGCTACAAGTCGATTACGAAGCAACTGCACAAGTAAACATCATTATGATCAAAATGAAACAATCGAAGAAAGGAAAAAACTTAGATAAAGAAAAGGTTTTGTGTGATTACCTGGTGTTTAAGAGTAGCTAAACTCTTTGTATGCATTGGAGACTGTGGGATGACTCCATTTGATGGAGGAATTCCAAGCAGACCGCACATTAAAGTCTGCCATGAAAAAGCAAGAGAGTTATATAGGATTGCTTGTGGAAAAGGAAAAGTTGAATGCAAGGAAGGATCAATTTGCTTTGACTACCAAAAACCCTAAAAGAAGCAAGTCATAATGGTAAGAAGATGGCTTTCTTAAATTGAACACTTTCTGCTGAGATAGTTGGGATGCTACACTGTGATCAAAATAGTAAAGCACTGTGACCATTGTTGTTGGAATGAAAGCTCCAACGATATAGAGGACTGGAACATTGAGCATGTCTTGCAAGAGGCCAGTCTTTCAAGCCTTCCAAGTCTTGTTGTTCGTAGAAAGCAACGAGAGGCCAGTCTTGAAGCTTCATGCCAATCCCAATGACGGCTTTCTCAGAACTGGTTTTGTGAAAATTCAAATTGCAGAGAGAGCAGAGAGACGAGGAAGAGTACACATGTCAAAGTACAATTTTACCCATGTATTAACAGATAGTTAACCAAAAAAATCATTTTTGGACTAAATTTGCTAACGGAGTACACCATA
Source organism: Cydonia oblonga (assembly GCA_015708375.1). Lineage (NCBI taxonomy): Eukaryota > Viridiplantae > Streptophyta > Magnoliopsida > Rosales > Rosaceae > Cydonia > Cydonia oblonga. The sequence goes on from JADOBS010301682.1 coordinate 12,063, forward strand.
AGGGTTTAAATCTGAGTTTTTTTAGCACAAGGGCTATCTTCCGAATACTTTATGGCCACAAAGATCATTTATCCGATTTGGCCAATATGGTATTCTATTTTACAAAAATTAGGTAGATAAAAAGAAATACAAATGTAGATGTAGTCAGATTCCACTAATTGTAGTGGTTGCTGACATTATTAATTTTATACTTGAGCATTTTTTTTTAGTTTCAAGGATGATGAAGAATAATAATCAGGATAATACCTAGAGTTACAAGCTCCATATATGTAAGATATGGAACATGTTCAACATATATAAGAAATAGAGAAAGATGCATGTACAGATCAACTGACTTAGGTTCTAACTTCTAAACATCAATTTTCAACGTGAATTAGATACTCATTTTGTTTCTAACTACACACACACAGATATATATATATATATATATATATATATAT
>JADOBS010301683.1:0-12502 GCA_015708375.1 Cydonia oblonga
TGCTCGGCTTTTATTTTTTTTTTTTTTTTGGGTCAGACTATAGAAATTGAAAAAATTTGAAAAAATAATCATATTTTAAATCTTATATAGAATTGTAACTATCATTTTAATTTTATGATAATTCTAACTAAAATTTAATGTAAAAGTACTAATATACCCTTAATAACAAAAAAACTTCCTCATTGCTCTTAATCATGAAAAAACAACAATTAATTGAGATCTTGAAACATAAAAGAGTTAGCATCTTCAATACTACCCAATATCCATACTCTCGAACCCCTTCATTTCCTACACCCTTTTTTTTATCAAAAAAAAAGAAAAAAAAATATATATATATATAGAGAGAGAGACAGAGAGAGAGAGAGAGAGAGTATACACCTCCTGATATATATTAAAATTAGGGAAAAGTTTTAGAGAAAAAGTAATTCGCACATATAACTAACATGCTATGTTTTTGGGTTTCGGGTTTTGGTGGTGAAATGGATACCTCCCTAATATACGACGGCAATGTCAAAGCCTTAAGAATCTATTCCAAGCAAAAGCTCTCCCTTGATTTCAAAACCCACTTGCAGGTCATCTCTTCTCCTGATTTTCTTCAATTTTTAATCTATCCCTGTTTTTTTTTTTTTTTCAAAATCTTTCCCTGTTTTTCATTCTTGGTTGATAGATTGTCATGAAGGTTTTGTTTGTGTTGTGAGAAATTCTAATATTAAGGGTATATTAGTACTTTTATATCAACTTTTGGTTATAATTATCAAAAAATTAAAATAGTGGCTATAATTCTATATGGGGTCTAAAATATGGTTTACTTTTCAAATTTTCCAGAGAAATTTCATAAAATAAAGTCAAATGAACATATTACATCGAGGATCGGCATACAGAAAAAAGACGCTTCTTATGTAAACAAAGCATGAGTAAAGATTCTTTCTTGTAGAAAATTACAAATAGTACATAAAAGACATAAACATGAAACCGTCTCAACCCAAAACAGATCCTCCACAAGGGCTCAAACAGTAGAGGCTCAAAGGTGACTAATAGAGAAAACCCTAGCAGTCTAGGTGAGGAATCATCCCCCGCAGTTGGTCGAAAACCAGAAACAGGCGACAATCCACATAACCAGATTTGCACAACAAAATAACAATTATTCACCCTTACTTCAGGCCATACAGAGACTTTTACAAGCCCCAAATAAATAACAATGCTAAACCACATAACAACAGCTTCATAAAAACCAAAACAAAACTGATCACCAATAAACCTGCAAACCGAAAGGAGAAGCCAAACCTCACTGCATAACCATCGCCCGATGACCAGCAAGAACAAAGTTCAAATGTCGGAGAAGTAGGATATGAATTCAAAACTAAAGAAGGAGGCGGGCAAAGCTCGGCACTGAAACCAAGTGCTTGGTTTCGCACACCTTCAACTGAATGAGCGACGATTCGCTCTCGGGGTGGGGTTTCTTTTCTTTTCTTCCTTTTTCCTTCAAATTTTAAGTGACGTTGTAAAATTCATTTTATACAAACTTAAATAATCTACATTACGGTTCAAACTTAGTTGTATATAATGTACGTTTTGAATATATAAAATTAGTGATTTATCCTTTGTAAAATAAATTATTAACTATTACGAGTTAAATAATATCGATAGGCTATTATGTAGGTCGAATTAATATTAGACACGAGTTTTGGAAAAAGAAAAATTATTACTCACGAGTAACTTGATTTGATTAGTTTCATGATTTAACAATAATTAGACCATACTTTGGTAAGAATTTTGGTGAGCAATATTCAGTTATTTGGTATATGATTATTATAATTAACAAGAGTGTTTGCAATAATATCAGTCTAATGGGATGCAAATTTGGTTTTTTTTTTTTTTTTTTAAAATTTTTTAATTTTTTTTTTAAATTTTTATTAACAAACGATATTATTTACACTAAAATAAAGTGGGTGAGCTTAGCCTTACAATGAGATAGTAATAATGTGGTTTAAATTCGCCTTTGGCGAGAATCGAACCTAAGACCTCTCATGTACAAGTGAAAAGTAATACTACTAGACCGTAGTACTAAGTATTAAGGGTAAAAGTTAGTAATACAGTTAGAAATATAGTTAGCAAGTTTGTTAGTATTTGGTTAGAGTTGTTAAGTTTACTAGTATAAAAACAGTTTTTGTAATTGTGTAATATTCATTGTTTCAGTTAATACAAATCTTATTTCTCTCTCTAAACTCTCTCTCTCTAAAACTCTATGTGTTCATCATTCTGTAATCATCTTTCTTCTTAATTTTCTCTTCAATTCTCAGACATTACAATATAGTTAACATAGTATTAGAGCCGTCAAGTTCACGCCATAGACTCTGGTGGTTCCACTTCCCATTATTTTTTTCATCTGTTTCTAGCTTAGTTTCTTTCCAAATTTTCATTAGATGTTCGGTGCTTCAGCGATTGTTCTTGGGCTGATTTTTCTGCGATTGTTGGGATCTTGATGACTTATCTCTCGTTTCGACACCAGATTACTGATTGTAGACATAGAGGCCATTCGCGCTAGTTATTTGTGATCTTCTGCGACTTTTGACTGCCCTCGGAGCTCATCACCCAGTTGCCAAAAGCTGTTCAAGCTTTCCATCTTGCAAACTCTACTTAGATCGACAGATCATTTTATCTGCCTTGCGATGTGAAACCGTAAGATGCGACAGAAGACAAATCGAATATAAAGACGATGAAGAACAATATGGCTGATCTTTTGAGGAGTGGCCTTGGCATCAATGCTTCATGTAGTCCAGGTGTTTAAAGAAAGTCCCAGCTCAAAAGTTTCATTTGAAGGTTATGTTGTCAGTCCCTTTTCTCTGAATTCTTGAACAATTATAATGGATCTTTTCTGGATTTTTCAAGAATTGAATTGTTTTTGCATTTTTTTTTCTCTGGGTTTCAAGATGAAGTGATGAATTGGAAACAGTTGTCTAGTGCATTCTTGCACACTATATGTTCGACGAATTGGTTTCTTGGTGGGAGATTGTTTATTTTGCTACTATTTTTTTATGGTGCGCTTTCATTGGTGCCTTGGGTCTATTTCTTTCCTCTTGGTGGAGTTCGCAGATCACCTCTTTGAGCTCTATTTTTTTGCCACTTTGATCAATGTTTGGTTTTCTAGTGTGGAGAAAAGTTCAAAATTTGTGCAGTCCACATGTTCGACGAAATCACAGCTCAAGATTTTTGTGAAGGTTATGTTTCTAGTCACTTTCTCTGAATTCTTTGAAGAATTGGAATGATTTCTTACTGCAATTACTTCTGGGACGTGGCAATCAATTGTTTTCATCCAAATTAAGGCATGACATCATCTCACTTTCGATGATCTTTTCTGAGTTTCATGTTGTTTTTCTGATATTGGGGTTCAATATTGTCAGAATAAGTATTTTGTTGATGGTTTATGGATTTTACTTTCAATTGGGTGATTCTTGGTGTCTTGCTGGTGAAGTTACTCATGGTCCTTGATAATGCAGCTGTTGCTATCATAATTTGTTCCAAATGGGACTTAGTTTCAAGATTATATACTGTAAGTCGTTGAATTTCTGTTGTCTCTTTATTGAGTTTAAATTGTTCAGGAGCCTATCTCAGCCTATAATTTCAGAGTCTAACCAGCTTAGTTGTAGCATGTATCTACTAGAAGTCCGGTTGTATGTTTCTTGAAGAGATGAAGTTTGAAGAAGTTGTTAACGGTAAATCTCAGGAAGGGTAATTCCGTGATGTGAGTAGGTAAATCCCACGAAGGGTAATCCTACATAGATGTTGATTTACTGTTGTTGAAATTGTGAAGGTCGATGTCATTGTTAAGAGTAGTTGTTTTTGGTAAAATCCACAAAGGGCGATCCCGTGGTACTATAGTTAAGGCCAATGCCACACTATAGTTTGTTAATTTTCTGTTTTAAAGGCCAAAGCCAATGTTAAATGAAGTTGTTGACGGTAAATCCAACGAAAGGTAATCTCGTAAGAAATTGTTATAACTGGCATGAGGGTGTGCTACAATTCCTTTATAGAAGGCTGTTCTTTGAGAAACTCCTGATAGAGGCAGAGGAAGGGTGTCAATTCCAGCTACTTTTATTCTTCAATGCAACATTTAAGAAGCTCGGACATCACTGTACAAATTAGACAGAGCTTGTTTACTTGGACCTCCAAAGGAAGAGTGCTAGTGATGAGGAAAATATGGTGAATTTGTATTTTAATTTGGTCGGTTGGCCTTAGTTCATTGCCAACAATTGAGGAGTCATTTGTGAAAAATGTCTTGCAAAAGAAGAAAATTGCAATGGATGAGTTTTTGATGTCAGAAAGTTTGACTTTACGACCTGGAGTTGAAGAGTTTATTGATGATGCATACAAGGAAGGGGTACCTATTGTCGTACTAACAACCTATAGTAAAAGTGGGAATCAAATTGCCAGATCAATTGTTGAACAACTTGGCGAGGAAAGAGTTTCAAAGCTAAATATTGTGGGAGATAAGGTGTTACAGAGTTTGTTTAACCAACTGGTAAATGATATGGGATTATCTTCTGGTATGGATGAGCAACTATCTAAAGAGGCTCATCCAGAAGGATTGCAAGATTGCAGTTGGTTCAAGTCTGTTCTATTTTTCTGGTTTCATAGCAGTGATTGCAGATGTTCTTCCAATCTCAAATTGGATTTCCGTAGGTGAGATTGAGGGGGAGTATTAAGGGTAGTTAGCAAGTTTGTTAGTATTTGGTTAGAGTTGTTAAGCGTACTAGTATAAAAACAGTGTGTGTGTGTAATTGTGTAATATTCATTCTTTCAGTTAATACAAATCCTATTTCTCTCTCTAAAACTCGATGTGTTCATCCTTCTTTAATCATCTTTCTTCTTGATTTTCTCTTCAATTCCCAGACATTACAATGTAGTTAACACTAAGTAGCGGGATGCACGTTTGGTTAAGTAGGCTGTTTTAAACTTCAATCAGTACTTTGGAATATGCTTAAAGGGATTTTCTGAAGCTTATAAGAAGCGCAACTAGTCGAACAAAACATGTCACCTTAGAGTCTATGACCCAAGAGAATTGATACTTTGGTATCAAAGATACTTGTGCGGCATTAAGGGAGGGATAGTGATGATTACAAAATCACTTTCAAAAAAAGCAATCCGCTCATAAGCACTTTCTCCAACTCAAATCCTGTCGTCATAATCCCAGTCTAAAACCAAACCAAACTTTCAAACTCTCTAAACAATCTAATCACTTATCATTGGAATCCGCAGATGTATCAGCAGCCGCTGGTTTTACACCTGCAGCAAAGATCTCGGATATAACTTCCAAAGGCATGCCCTTCGTCTCAGGCACCTTCAAGTAAACAAATATCCAGGAAACGATGCACCCAACAACATAGATGCCGAAGACACCGGCGAATCCAACGGAAGAGAGCAGGACAGGAAATGAGTAAGTGATGATGATGTCTCCAATCCAGAGTGCAAGGGCACAAATGGCAATGCAGAGACCGCGTACACGCGTAGGGAAGATCTCTGCACATAGAATGTTAGGGATTACTCCAAACGCCATAACGAAGCAGCAGAGATAGACCACAACACTGGCGATGGAGATTGTTGCATTCACAACAGTTCCCAAGTTAGCAATGTTGACAAGTACTAGCAGAGTGAGGGACAATATCAGGATTGGTAATGTGGAGAGCAGCAATGACCTGCATACCAAGAAAGGCAAAAAGGAAAGCTTATTTTCCCCAAATATACACAGATAGAACTGGTTACAAATTTTTAGTCTAAAAATAGAACTGGAGGGGACACTTAACAAACCATAAAGGACACTAAACCGTGTTTTATATACATTTGGATAGTGTCCCCTATGAATGATTTTGATTAAAAGTTAGTAACCGGCTCTATGAAATCGAAAGTGTTAAAAGAGAGAATTACCTTCTGCCTGCTATATCCATTAGCCACATGGAAGTGGCAATGCAAGGAAGCATTAAGAATGTTGTGATGGCACTTAAGAAGAGAGATGCAGATGTCGGATTCAACCCTATATCAGATAGAAGAACGGAGACCCCGGCTTGCTGATAGAACTGAGGTGTGTAGTAGAGAACACCATTTATGCCGGAAATCTGCGCAGTTGAAAAGAAAAGACATAAGACGGCTGACAAAGAAAACAGTTTTTCAAAATATTTGTGGATTTTTTTAATAAAAATCCAATTGTTTTATAACGCGTAAGCACTTTTAAGTTTTTTCGTGATAAACCTGCTGAAGAATTTGAAGTCCAATCCCTACAACTAATGCACGCTTTACTCCCGGTTCAAGAAGATCTCCCCATGTCGGCCCTTTAACAACAGCTTCTGATGGAGGAGCCACTTCTGCTCGAAGAGAACGCAGACTTGTTAGTTCCTTGGCAGAAACAGCAGGTTGGCTAACCAGAGCAGCAGCATGAATGAGTTCACTTTCTTGCCTTACACCAGAAACTGAAGCAACCGACGCAGGCCAAGACCCAAGTGCACTATCCTGGTGCAAATACACTCTTTGCAATCCTCCTTCCTTCTTCCCGTCTTCGCCTACTCGGTCAGAATATTTATAAGCTAGCTGCCAACCTCCACCTATGTCCATACTACTACTGACAGCTGCCTCACTAGCTTCTACATTTCCTTGCATCAAGATTGTATTGCATCTCACACCTAAAGCACTACCGCCAGACCTAGGTGTTCCCATGCTCGTTGTTTGGCGTGAGATCAATGGACTTCTCAAGCTGTCATCGCAATAAGCCCCAGAGGCTTCAGATTCGTGATCCTCACCATCCGTCTGGCTCTCCATGTCCCAGTGTGCATTTTTATTATGATACTCCCCGACATTCAACATGCTGCCTAGATTCGGATAAAGCATGCTGCCTTTACTTCCATTTTGGGAAATCTTCTCGTGGACACTGCTAAAGAGAGTGACCAGAGGATCCACGAGAGGGGTGCTTTGGTTCAACGCGCTCCCGTGGTGAGATAGTAAACTCTGTCCAGTTGCAGGCTTGGCGATATATGATAAGCCCTCTTGAGGACCATAGAGCTGTATTTGATTTGCCTGATTTTCAGTAAGCACATTGGCTGGACTAATGATGAACTCTTCCAATGATGTCTCTTTGCCAGTGCTAAGACCCTCAACTAGCAAAGCTAACTCGCCTGTGTATCATAGAAGCAAAAAGATTAGCCCGAAAATGTCAATGGCATGAAATAAACGGGCCCTATAAATCTTGACGCTCCCTTTTTAGCCTCTGCACTCCGCATGTGAGCGCAAAGAAAATAGTCATAAAAATTAGATTTGGAGTGCAGATACTAAAAGATGAGTGCTAAAATCGCTTCCCTAAAAAAGGGAGAACAAAACAAGGACGGATGTAGGCACCTGAAACATCTTCCCTGCCATTAAGTCTTTGCAGAACTTGTTTGGCCTCGAGGATTCGACCCTTTCTCACAAGCCATCGAGGGGATTCGGGCAGGTAAAACACCGTCAAAGCGAAATAAAGTAGAGATGGAATGGAAACAACTCCTAGCATTAATCTCCAGTTGGGCGAATCCATCAGTGACATTCCAAACACCATGCAATAGGACAAGAACATCCCACCAGAGCCTGTGAACTGTGGAAGGGTATTCAACCGTCCTCTTATATCAGGCGGCGCTATCTCAGATATATAGGCAGGCACAAGTGTAACAGCCAGACCAGTTCCAAATCCGTCTAGTAGCCTCGCGAAAAGTAAGACATAAACATTGGGGGACAACAACATTACCAGACCACTAACGAAGAAAAGAACCGATGAAATGATTAGCATTGCACGCCGCCCTAGCCAGTCTGATGTCGGTCCAGAGAATGTTGTTATGAATGTGGCTCCGATGAGCGATGAGGCTGCGATTAGCCCTTCAAATGTTGGTTCACTTTCCAATTCAAATTCTTTTTTTATATAAAGAACAGATCCTGCAACATTTTGTGGGACAAATAGAGAATTAATAGAATTATTAACACTAAACACATAAAACACATAAGATTTATGGTACATGCCTGCAATGACTGAATTATCCCATCCTTGCAACAGGTTCCCAATAGCTGCAGCAACCGCTACGAAAACAGCTCCCCTCATTTTTTTTTCTTGAGTGACCAAGTACTACTTTCGAAACCCAAAAGAAATTCAGATAACAGATGCAAAATTGCTGACTAAATTTTTTTTCAGATTAACGATTAGAATGAACAAAGATTGGTAGGGTTGTGTTCTCCAATGGTAGTCATCAAACCTGAGTAAAGATGTCAAAAATTATGAATGAAATGAACAGATTTCAGACATGTTTAAACCAATGTAATGCAATTTTTTCACCAAAAAAACTGTAATGAAATTTGAATTTTGAATAGAATAAGTCGAAATCTGTACGTTTAAAAATTTTCTGGGATGTTAATTGGTGGGTTTTTGAAACTTCAAAAAGCATTACCTGTTGAAACGTGAAGTTTTAGCCACTTGTGACCGAGGAACTTGATTTTGCAGATCTTTTTGCAATATTTAAACTCGGAATTTGAATTTTGAAGGAAGAAGACAAGGAATATGAGAGTGACAATGACTTACATAAGCTAATGGTTCTACAATTATAACATAATTGGTATTTTTTTTTTTTTCTTTGTTCAACAGTTTGGCAAGAGAAAATTACCTAGGAAATGTAATTGTAACAATTTTACTAATTAATTCTGTACAAAACAATTTTGTTAATTAATTTACTAAATAGGTAAGTGAGACAATCAACAGATATGAACAGAATTGGAAATTTACTCTAGCTTCCATTTATATAAACAAATTGGACCATTAGTGAATGGTGCAATTATAGAAGATGTATAAACCCTTTGCACTTGAGGTCCTCTATATCAATTCTCCTCATCCAATATCGTTTGTATTAAAACGTTATGATTTTTTTTGGGCAGTGGGGCGGACCAAAGACCTACCAAAGAACAGATTTGAAAAGAAATGGACTTAGTTCATCTCAACCCAACATGTTCAAACTGGGAGACTCGGACTTGAGACTTTTTTTAACATTGGGAAAAGAAACCAATAGCTATGTATAAAACGATATCTTGGTTAAGCGTTTAGAGTTTATATTAGAAATAAAACCAAATATAGACCTAAATCCATAGATCGTTTCAAGAGATGACCAGCTAGAATCTCACATATCCAAAGATTATATATACAACAGGACAAATCAAATGTGAATATAACAAAGAACAAAACTCAAAACAACAGGATCATCAATTCCTTGACTATCAAGTCAACTTTTCATCAATTTCTGCCTGCTTTGCACCCACAGAAAAGAACTCAGAGATAACTTCTAAGGGCATTCCTTTTGTTTCTGGCACCTTTAAGAAAACAAACACCCAAGAAATGGTGCACACAACAGCATATATAGCAAAAACACCGGCAAGGCCAATCGACGTGAGCATGATAGGCAGTGTGTAAGTCACAATGATGTCTCCAATCCAAAATGTCAGGGCACATATGGCAATGCACATGCCACGAACCCGAGTCGGGAAGATCTCCGAGCAAAGGATGTTAGGGATTGGTCCGAACCCCATGACAAAGGTGCAGAAGTAGACCACAACGCTGATGGTAGAAATTGTTGCATTGACAACTGAACCCAAATGGACAAGTTGTCCGAAAATTAGTACTAGGAGGGTGCCAGTTAGTACCGGTAATGTAGTCAGCAACAGCGACCTGCGGCGAAGACAGACGAGTAAGAGATGAAGATAACAGTTAATGGTTTACTTTTGGAGCAAGGGAACTACTATACCTTCTGCCAGAAGTATCCATTAGTCTCATGGCAATGCCGATAGACGGAAGCATCAATAGGGTTGTGAGAGCACTTATGAGAATAGATGAAGAGGTGGAACTAAGGCCTAAATCCGATAGGAGAATTGCCACCCCTGCTTGCTCAAGAATTTGGGGAGTGTAATAAAGAACCCCATTTATGCCGGAGAACTGCAAAGATGAAAAAACAATCAGACAATATTCAAAACTCTCAGACGGATTAATTAGGAGTGCCTAGTACATATTACAATATAACTATTTCTACCAAATTTACTCAAAAGCATGAATTGTACCTGCTGAAGAATTTGAATTGCCACCCCGACGAACAATGCACGCTTAACTCCTGGTTCTAAGAGATCCTTCCAAACGGATCCTTCAACAACAGTGTCCTGGGTCTCAGTCTTTCCTTCTCCGCGATGCTGGCTCAGTTGGTTCCTCTTGGAAATTAGAGAAGGTTGGCTAACCAGAGCAGAAGCTTGAAAATATTCGCCTTCTTGAGCCATTTCAGGACCGCCAGCAACTGAAAGCATTGAGCCTCGTCGAGACTCAAGTGCACCCTCCTGGTGCAGATAGACTCTTTGGTACTCTTCTGTCTTTTTTCCATCTTTGCCAACTTTCTCAGAGTATTTGTAAGCCAATGCCCAGCCACCGCCAATGTCCATACTACTCACAGCTTCACCACTAGTCCCCGGCATGAGGCTGCTATTGCGCCTCATGCCAAAGAAGCTACTGGACTTTCTAGGCATCATGTCATTTACCATACTTGCTGATTTTTGACCTGAGAGCAATGGCCTTCGAACATTGTCATCGAAATCAGCTGCATTTCCATCCCCCTCCAAATCCCAATTCTCCGTCTTGTCTTGGCTTTCAGGTGGCACCACATTTAGCACGCTGCCCATGTTGAGAATGCTGCCCATGTTAGGCAAATTAAGAAGGCTGCGCATACTTCCTGTGTTTTCGGGAAGCAGCTTCTCATGGACACTGCCAAATAGAGTAACAAGTGGATCCACATAAGGCACATTTGGATTCAACAAGCTTCCTTGTCGCGACACCAATCCAAGATTGGCTTGTCCTGTGACAGATTTTGCAATCATCGAAGCCCTCCCTCCAAGCATCGAAGCCCTCCCATCCTCCGGTCCATACAGCCTTATTTGATCTTTATCTGAAGCCATTTCCTGGCCCTCACCGCCCTCATTGGCCGGGCCAATTATGTACTCTTCCAATGATGCTTCCCCTCCAACTCCAAGTCCCTCAAACAGCAAAGCCATCTCACCTGCATATCAATCAATCCTAAAGAAAATTAAGCATTCAAAAAATCGAAAGGGGAAAACCCCGCTATATTTTTAGACATAAGCACAATATCTTCTCCAAAAACATAAGCATTCATAAATTCAAATGCACCACATTATGCACCTGAAACATCTTCCCGTCCACGTAGTCTCTGCAGAACTTTCTTAGCCTCGGCCATTCTTCCTTTACTAACGAGCCACCGTGGAGACTCAGGCAAGTAAAACACGGTCAATCCAAAATACAGCAAGGAGGGAATAGAAAGAACCCCAAGCATCAATCTCCAACTAGGGGCATCCATCAGTGACATACCAAACACCATGCAGTATGAAAAAAACATCCCTCCAGAGCCAGTAAACTGTGGGAGAGTATTCAATAGCCCTCTGATTTCGGGTGGGGCGGTTTCGGAAATGTAGACCGGGACAAGAGTAACGGCTAGTCCAATCCCAAACCCATCTAGTAGCCTTGCCAACAGAAGAACATAGACATTTGGAGCCCATAGCATTACCAAACCACTGAGAAAATACAAAACTGATGAAATTATCAGCATTGGGCGTCTTCCGAGCGAGTCTGAAACTGGCCCTGAGAATGTTGTGATGACAGTGGCACCGATCAAAGACATGGCTACTATTAGCCCTTCGATCGTCGGTTGGCTTTCCAACTTAAATTCCCTTTTGATGTAAAGCACAGCCCCTGCAAATTTGATTTGATTTGTAATGTCACAGCTTCCATCATAAACTATAAATCACACAACATAATGCGCCTAGTGTGATACATTTTCCGGTAACAAAGAAAACCTACGACTCACATTAAATCCAGATACGTGCAATCGTTTGCAAAAGAAATTATTAATTGTGCCTCAAATGAGATCTCAAAGATTTGTTATTTAGATTAGCATATACCCAAGTTCGAATACGCTCTTTCAAAGTTTATATTAGATCAAAATGTTGCTCAAATATAAAATATAATATTTCAACTGTACCTGCAATGGTTGCATTGTCCCATCCTTGCAACAAGTTTCCTATTGCGGCAGCAATGGCTACAAAAACAGCGCCCCACATTCTTTCTGCTGCTACAAACAAACAGGAGGACCTTTGAAACCCAAAAGGGAATGCAACTGAGAGAGAGAGAGGGAGAGAGAAACTCTTGGACTTTGTAGCATCAACCTTTAAATATAATTTTATTAGAAACGAATGCCAAATTTGAATATATATTTGCTTTCTTGGAAAGAAAGAAAGAATTTACCTTTCAAGAAGAGAGAGAAACCATGAAATTAAAGTACATATCTTCTGATCTCAAAGCAATGTAATAAGTTGGGGAAAGTTTTACAGTGGTGAAATGAAGAGAGAGAGAGAGAGAGAGAGAGAGAGAGAGAGAGAGAGAGAGAGAGATCTGAGAAGAAGT
>JADOBS010301684.1:0-12504 GCA_015708375.1 Cydonia oblonga
AAAAAAAAGCTGCTTCTGCTATGCTGTGAGAATAAGCGGCTGTGAAATAAAGCAGCAGAGTGTTTGGTAAACTTTTATGTAAAACAGATGTGAAAAAAAACCGTTTTTTCAAAGCTGGGTTTTGCAGCTTCTTGTTTTTGGTTTTTTTCACCAAAAACTGTGAAAAAAAACTGAAGCTGAATGTTTACCAAACACAAAAAAGCTGCTAGCTTTTTTTGATACTAGCTTTTTTCAGAATCACCTCAATACCAAACCAGGCCAGCTTACAAAATGACGGAACTTCGAATATTTGTGTTCTGAAATTAGTTACAAAAGTAAAACACACTGCTAAAATCGATGAAAAATACCTAAAGTGAGAAATTGTGGTAAATTACACGAGTGATTTGTGACTTTTACACGGATCATCTGTGACCTTTCACCTAACCAGAGATCACAAGCGAAATAGAAACAGTGTAAAAAAGTAGCCACAAGCTTTATGATATGATTATCTGCTGCTATTAATTAGGGTTTTGAATTCAACAAATACCATTAGAGCCACCACCTTTCTGCGGGATAATATATGCAATGTGAGTGGGGGCAAGCTCCCATGTGGAATAATCTGTAGTGCTTTTCTTAGCAGCACTTAAATTTTCAAAAGTAATGAATAAAAAAGCAGCTTCTCTGACTAGGTCATCAGCGGAAAGCAGAGAGAGCTAGAGAGGGAGTCATACAGTCACACCTGTATTAATTTCAGGGAGAAAAGGAGTTTATATAGAACATTTTCTTTGTGGATTTGTCTGGTTGCTCATAAAGTATGCTAAAAAAAACTTTTGCAATTTGAAGGGAAGATATTCTACATTTAATTCAATCTAAAATACGGAGTTAGGGGTTCTAACTCAGGTACAAAACAGAGCACATCCATTCTAATCAATGTGGCTACGTCCACATCTGCAAAAACTATTGTGTTGATGTTATCTGAACCCTACATCTTCACTACATATTTACAACATTTCTACTCACTAGAAGCATAAATATTCAGTTTCTAACCTACACTATAGCATCTTGTCATTCCTAGTTGTAACTTAAATGCCAGGAGGACAAACAAACAAGTGACTGAAAGAGGGATCAAGAAGTGCTTCTCTGGCTGACTGATACTTGCCAAGACGCTTCTTCAACGAGCACAAATCCCTCTCGTCCTTTGAACTACGTTCCTATCACAGGATGAATCATAACCATAGTCATTTCTTTTCAGGATGCATCGTTTTGATAAGGATTCGAACTAAAATCGATCACTGTTAGCAGTTTTACCCCATTGGAGTTGTCATTATCGCAAGCGTTAACTACAGCATTAAGAAGTTTCCTAAAAGTGACAGAGAAAAACTTACAGATGATTTCTTTAGCAGTAGTATATCCACCAGGTATATCAACCATAGTACATTTGTTCTGGGGAAACTGTGAAAAAACAATTAATAATGATTCAGCACTAACAAAAAGCTTAAGCAAACAAGTTTTCTTACCACAGCTATCAGTCTGTCAAAATTACAGAAAAAAATGGACGATCAAACGCTTTTCAATTTTCACCATGTTCTCTCAGATGCTCCATGTGATATTATATTCGATATCAACCATACCTTCCCTCCCAGCAGTCCTTTGTTACCTTCTTCATCTTCCGGTATGTTTCTGACTGCAAATGATTAACGATCTATTATTTTGAACAAGAAAACATATATTTTCTGATACAACTCTAGATTCAATTCCTTACTTGTATATCTCCCTTTTGACCTTTAAAGAGCTCAGGATCTGAAGATAGGTCCAGAAAGAGTACGTCATCACCTAAGCATATTTCATGTTTGTTAAGCATGTTACATCAACCGTAAATGTATCCTCTACCATGTCGAACACATTACAAAGTCCAATCAAATAGTTTACCGGTACTGATTCTTGAAAGACTGAAATCGATTATTGATACCACCAATCCAAATGTTTGAATAAACATCCGTTTACCCTCAAGAGTGAACTGCATTGTAACAGAATCATTTCGACTTAAAAGGATGTTTCCCCTGCAACAAATGCATATTCCCAAGGCAGCAATTCCAGTGAAACTATGATAGGGCATAGACACAAAAATAACCATACCAGTGAAGATCACGGTGCTCAAACTCATGTGCAGCTTCAGCCACGGCAAGGGAAGCTGTAACCTGGAACCGTAAGGCAATCATTTAATAACAAATCAAAGCTTTAGGAATCACCTCTAGAATCCTGTTTTAACATATAATTTACCTGGACCAATAAACTCCGTGCTTCATCAATGTTCAGAAGTACAAAGCTTTCAAGATGCTCGCCACCATTTTCTAAAACAAACACAACATAGCACTGTATGCAAGATTGTGAGTTGCAATATAAACCTACGTAAGTAACATTAACCTCATAATATAAAACTTATTTTTACTCTAGAAGATCACCAAATCTTATGAAAAATTACTCCGACGATTTATAGATAATACCAAAAAGGAATCTTTGGATTAGATAATCATGTTTAAATGACATGTGTGCAGCATATGTGGGAACTGGAAGTGAAGAGATTATAGATATTAGACGAATCAAAGTAGAGAAGGAAAAACCTGGTCATCTGGAAATGCCTTTGGGTGATCGTTTTCCGAATTACACTTTTCATCCCAGTCCTCCCATGCTTTGATCAAGGCAGCATCGTAAGAACCTTGGCACACTCTCACACTAGGGGAGATTCAGAATCAGATGACAGAAAGACAACAAAATAAAAACCAAATCGCATTGTTCAATGTGTTCAAATGTTTGTCGTTTCAAAAAAAGTATATGTGCTTATTTTTGAACCCTGACAAGCAAACTAACCGTATAGAGTTACTGCATAATACAAATTCAATAGTCTTAAGCAGTTGTAAAAAGAAAGAATTTAAAGTCAGTACGTACTCTATTGTTTCGATAAATGTAGTGCAAGCATTTGGAGCATCACTATCATGTCCTCTTAAGCAGTTAAGAGTGCGGGAAAGGATAACCTCTTCTAGCATTTCTTTAGATGTCTGGAGCACAGTAACCACATTACGGTATCATTCAACAAAGCGACAGATCCCTTCACTAGAAAGCATATTATTGAACAAGTACCTTTTGCACCTCCCCATTTACCAGTAAGTTGCCATCAATTGGGACTATTTTGCAAACATGGCTACCAGCCATGACAGCTTCTCCAAATGTTCCTTCACCAATTTTGTTAATCTTTTCTAGGTCACTGTTTCAAGAAATGATCATCTTTTGTCAGCTTATGAAAGCAGGACCAAATTAAACATTATTAACAAAAGTTCAAATTGTAAATGCATGCACATTCCAAATAAGGAACTTGCCAGTACGTAGAGAACACAACCCCAAATTTTAAGGGAGCTGACTGGCAACATAATCTTAATAGTGCACCAAATGGATCCAACTGTTTACTATCGGATGACGATGATGCCAGAGAGAGTTTCTTTACAGAAGCTTCTATATCTTCACAACCATCATTGCCTACATCGGCCATTGATTATATGGTTCCACTCTCACGAACACAAAATTCAGCCGAACTGAAGTCCAATATGCTTTGTGTACAGGGCAAGCGAGAACTGAATTTAGAATAGTTTTGCGGGGTTTTCAAATTGAAGATGTGAAATTCCTACCACCAACGGGTTCCAAAGACGAAGGTCGAATGGCTGAAGTTTGTAGTATCTTAGACAATGTGCTAGAAGGGACAAAAGTGAAATTGAACTTCTTGAATAACCATTTGTCTAATGGTGAGCACAATTTGGGTAATGCAGCAGCATCTGCCTGGTTGCCGGCAACCCATGTAGTAGGTTTGGGAGAGGGGCTTTCCACCAACAAATCAAGGGCATCAACCTCTTGAAAATACACCTTCTCTTCTTCTAATTTGTACTTTCCCTAGACATTCGGAACATTAAAAACAGCATAAACAAATCAACGTGAAAATGCACTGATAGAGTAAATACTATTGAGGAATTGCAGTACCAGCAACACAATGTTTTAGTAAGCAAAGACGTGGACGAGGCGTTTTATGGATAGCCTCGCCTGGGCGGAAGCTTTGAGCCTTGAGACCCTTAACTTTTTAATATATATATATATAATACTTTATAAAACAAATATTCATTATCATCCAAAAGTGCATTTAACTCGCATCAAAAACAAGTTTAACCAAACAATCAAATTAATCAACAATCAAACAAATAGAGTCTTAAGTAAGTGCCTATTAATATGTGTATGAGAGTTTTGAGTGATATTTGAGTGGGATATGCAGTCTTAAAAAAGAGAAATAAAGATAATACAATGTTTATTTTAAGAAAAAATAATATAACGCTTAAAGAACAACAAAAATAAAAAGGCGTTTATCTTCTTTTTTCCTACTAGGCTGTCATGAGAAAACAAGGAAAAGATTATCTACTTTTTAAAATATCGTCACTTGGTACTACGGTTTAGTGATATTCCTCTTTACTTGTAAGTGAGAGATCTTAGGTTCGATTCTCAGCAAAAAGGCGAATTTGAACCAAATTATTGCTAGCCCATTGTGAGGCTAAGTTCACCCCCTCATCCTTAGTGTAGATAATATCGTTTGTTCAAAAAAAATCAGCAAAGTAGGGTAATTAAAAGTATAGAAAAACAAAAAGTAAACAGAAAGGAAGATGGTGGGGTAAATAAACATCCCCAAAATGGGTAATAAATATGAGCAAAGTGGGGTAATTAAGTATAGAAAAACGAAAGTAAACATAAAAGAAGATGGTGGGGTAAATAAATATCAGCAAACTGGATAATAAATGTGAGCAAAGTGGGTAATTAAAAGTATAGAAAAACGAAAAGTAAACACAAATGAAGATGGTGATGTAAATAAATATCCTCAAAGGGTAATAGATGTGAGTAAAGTGGGGTAATTAAAAGTATAGAAAAACAAAAAAAATAAGCAGAAAGGAAGATGGTAGGGTAAATAAATATCAGCAAAGTGTAATGTCAGCAAAATGGGGAAAAAAATATACATAAAATAAAATAAAATAAACCCTAGTTGTCTTCATCTTCTTCGCTGGACAAGCTCTACAACTCAAAAAATTTCAAAATTCTGTAACTTAAAACAAAAAAAATAAAAATAAAAAAAAAAAAATAAGGATGCCCATTCAAACACCTGAGGTGCGCCACGGCCTATAGGCAAGTATTTCGCTGACTCCCACAACACAGTGGTGAAAATGGTGTCGCCCCACCTCCAACCCCAACCCAAGACGAGTTTTTTGAAACACTGTAAAACTAAAAACAAATTTTCTTTAAAGAGGAAAAGAGACATACTTTGGGAAGAGGATCTTTTTCCTTTATTTTTCCTCTTCTTTTAAGCTCCTTCTGTGGACTGTGGAGGATGATATTCAAAGCAAGCACCAATGGCAATACTTGTCCTTCCTCTATCATGCACAAAAAAATGGAAAAACAAATCAAAATCTGGGATGACATAGTAGTTATATTACTTAAGCAAAAGTTACAGAAGTTAAAAGCTTGTTAGAAATCAAGCAAACGGGTGCCAGCCAAGACATCCTCTCACCACTAATCACATACTAAGCAAACCCAAATCACATAACCCAGAAGCAAAAACAAAAGGCACGTCGACCGAAAGCGGCAGATATGAGATCGATAAAGCAAGGCAAAAATATGAAAAATATAGAAACCCAAGCCATCACAATACTGGTTAGGCATTAGTCTACGTCCAGTTCGGAGACCGCGGAGAAATTCCTGTAAGGTCCCAAATCCCAAACAAACCAGAACCCGGGTTCCAAATCAACTTTCACACATATCATCCAAGAACAATGCTTAGATTCTTGCTCGCAGATAAATACAGAAAAGAGATAAAAGGGAAGCTATTACGTAGAGATCAATACTATCAAACAAAAGGGACAAAAAAGCAGAACCAACCCAAAAGTGCAGCTGCTGTGCAACGAACCAAAGAAGAGAGATTACCCCTCTTACACAAAAACTCATATACCAGAGTAACAGTAGAAAGTGTGTGATGGTCTGATGGAAGCCACAAAACAAGTGGCTGAAATCAACCCACCAAACTTTGGGTGATGTGACCAATTAACATCCGTTGATCACTTTTTGTCAAATAGTTCTTGAGCCCAAAATACCAGATAACCAGTATCAACCTTCTGTGAAAAAATGGCTCAACAGTCTCGAATAACAGAAACATTCGAGTCAGGCCTAAAGTCAACAAGATAATCATAAATTCATAATATACACAAACCCAAGAGCTCAAAATTCAAAGACAATACATATACACACAACAAGTCCAGTAGCAATCCTGGAAGAATCGAACCGGAAAATCGAAGAGACAAGGTGGGGGACTCAAACCGAACCTTGTTGAAAGGGAGCGACTCCAACTGGTTTTCCTGACGATAGCTCCAGCAGCAGCATCAAAGGCCGCCACACTCACCCTTCCTCGAACATAGCGAGTCGAACGCCATTGCTTTCTATGATCAGACATTATCACAAACGCAATGAGAGAACAAGTTAGAAACTTTCCGATTTCAAAAAGCCAAAACAGATTGGTTTTGTACATACGGGGGTTCTAAATCTTGAGGGGGTTTTTGGAGCTTTCTTCTCCGGTAAATCGCTTCGCCTTGTTGCTGTCGACCGGCGACTGTATCACCTGAAATGTGTTGCTTCACTAATGGAAATTGAGTTGAGAAATGGAGGAGATTAGAGTTTTCTTTGAGTACCTGTACCAAAGTCCATGAGCAGATAGAGAGAGATTTGAACGCTACGTATTTCGGGCGGGAACAGATGGGAGCGAGATGGTTTAAACGGTGCGTTTTGTTGTCATTACTGTTGACCAGTAAAGGAGATCCATTTTCCAAAAGGCCCAATATAAATATTTTAATTTGGTGTTGTCTTTTAGCTCTTAAATGGGCTTTGATTTGGAGCGGCCCAACAAACCATGTATCACTTTTCCTTGTGTGTTTGAGTATATTCTTTTGGTTGTAGCAATTAATCACTTTCTTTGTTAGGAAAAAAATTGCTAATCATGTAAACTAATCACCCGTTAATGTTAGCTACTCTCTTGGCATTTGTTGTTTAACATCGTTTAACAATTTCACGAGATAATCTATCTTGTCACTAGAATATATCTCTTTGTGTCTACAATACTCATTACGTGTCATGTAATAAGTGTTGCAAATATAAGAGGATATATCTCTCGTATTGGGGCACATTCTTCCAAAAAGATATCTTTTGCACCATTATCTCCCGCACTACTTGTTCACTTATTTCTTCGTTCTGTTTTTTGTTGCTTAAATTTTATGCATTAATGCTAGCTACCCTTGAGGGGCATCTTATTTGCTTTCGTCATGGCATTTGTAGTTTATTATAATTCACGAATTTCATGGAATAACTTCTAGTGCCACTAGAATATATCTTTTTATATCAACAACAGTTATCATGTATCATGTAAGTGTTGCATGTTGTTGATGCACAAAACCAGAACGGTCTTGGAACAACGTAAATCCGACCGTAAATCTGCACAAACGTACAAGAACACAAAGAACACTAAGAACACAAAGATTTTATCATGGTTCACCCCCAATGTTTGGGCTACGTCCACACTGTAGTTAATTATGTTTCTCTGTAAATGTATGAATACAAGTGTTTGTGAGGGTATTGCCATCTGAGAAGTGTTTGAGGGGAAGTCCCCCCAGAGGAAGAGAAAGAGTGGAGGGCTTATTGTGAGAGCCTCTTTGTTTGGAGGATTGTTGTCTCCATTTGTGTTCTGTGGACTTGGTCCCTTTGGAGAGTGAGGGGGAGTCCCCTTTTATAGAATAAGGGGCTCCTCCTCTTTTATAAATGTTGTGGGCTCAGTTTGTGTGGCCCAAATACGAGGCCCAATATATGGTACCAACACATATAAAAGAGGATGTACCAACTGTTTTAGAGCACATTGTCTCCCATCAGCCATCACAAATCATTCACCTATTTGTTGATTTTGGTCTTTACCCATTCTCACTCGCTTGGTTACTTTCTTATATTTTCGACTGTATGGTGCTTAATATAATATACATGATCATATAACTCAGGGAGATTGAAACTTTAAGTAGAGTAAAAACAATCAAGAGGGCATGAAATAGTCAAAAAGGTCAAGGGTGTTTTCCTAGCAGTTGCTGCTTCCATGGAATCCTGCAAATATAGATGGTAGTAAAATGAAAGAACCCAGATTCTCTCCGGATCCTCAAAAACTGAGTCTAAGAGTCAAATGATCTGGGCAGTTGAAATTTGATCCAACGGCTACAAACAAGGGATCTCTCTAAAAGTTATAATAATTGTAGCCGTTAGATCAAATTTCAACGATCCAGATCATTTGATCTTTAGACTCAGTTTTTTGAAATCCGAAAAGGATATGGGTTCAAAATAAAACTCAAAATTGTTTGGAACATAATTAATATTGATATTTAATCACCACCTTGATTAAGTATAATTTCTTTTCTTTTTTTTATATTAATAAACTTTTTTCGTACCACGGATATTCTAAAAAATGAACCAGATATTTCATTAAAAAAAACGAGAGAAAATTTAGAGCCCTTCAAATTTCAATCATTTGGGTGTCACATGAAGCAATCAATCAAGAACTTTACTTACACACATTTACACTCGGTCTGTCCCACTATCAGCGTCAAATCTTTACTTTTGTTCACTTGTTAAGTTCACTTGTTATTAATTAAGATTTATAATTCGATTTCGAATCACTTGGAAGGGACAATTAGACACAACACAGCCACCTAACCAATATATATGTGGATTTTGGATAATGTTGTATTATGAATCACTATTAACCCCTTGATGTGTAATTTGATTCACTTAATTCATCAATACTTATTCAATTTGGCTCGATTCCTTGTATGTGATTGTTATTATTTTAATATAATATCAGGGAGTCATTTTCAACTTACTCTAAGCGGAAAGAAAGTAGTCTACTTTGTAATTGCTGACTAAATTTTGGGGTCTTAATTCTTTTTTACCATTTTGAGGTTAAGAGAGTAAGGCTAAGAGTAGATAGACAACCAAGCTTTATGAGTATTGAGTAGTTCGACTCGCCTAATTCTTTAGTTTTTTCCTCTTTGTTTGATTTTCAGTTCAAAATATATATAATGTTGTTCAACAATATAATTTTTTTTTCAAAACTACTAATGCCTTTGTTTCATTAAAAGTGGTATCAAATTAGACTATATATGATATTTAGGGTCGGTTCGGTAAATGCATATCGAAAACGAAGGAAAAAAAATTGCAGGAGGATTCAAATTGCTTCAAACTGAGAGAGGATTCAAATTTTAGCAACAGCCAGTTGTTGTAAACAAGAAGCAACAACCATCAAATTCTTAAACCCTGAAATTCAACTCATTCCCTAAATTCTGAAATTCATCACAGCGAGTTTGAAAATGAAACCCTAATTCCCATTCACAAATTCTAACACTGAAATTCATCCTAATTCCCTAGTACTCTAAATTCTAAAATTCATCCCCTATTCAAAGGAGTAGGATTCTCTTCCCTTCTATTCACATTCCCTTCCCTCTTCTCCTCTTATACATTGTTTTTTGTCTTATTGTTTCTATAAAAAAAAATCAATATAAGATATTGACGTGACTTAACTATGACCGTTCAAATAGGAGAGAAGGGAAGAGGAGAGAGATTAGAAGGAGAGAAAACCCTCCTCCCTATTGGAAATCAAAATCCTTATTCACAGTTTGTAACTAGTACTTACTATGAGAGAGAGAGAGAGAGAGACGAAGTGGTGGTGGCTAGCCGCCGTTTATAACGAGAGGGAGAGGGAGAGAGACAACCAACAGAGTGGTGGTGGTGATTGGGTTCGAGATTTGCAAGGAGGAGAGAGGGGTATGTGTTCAAGATTTTAGCAATTGCGGTGCGATTGAGGGCGGGGAGTGGTGTGGTGTGGTGTGGTCAGTGGTCACTGTAGCCTGTTGTGGTGTGATGTGGCCGGCATTTTGACAGCCGGAGAAGAAAGTGAGGGGAGGTCGAGAGAGGGGGAGTGAGATACTGAGGTAAGGTCGAGAGAAGAGTTGAGTTTAAACGAACGACAAACAAATTCAATGGTTAATACTAGTTTAATTAAATATAAAGTTATATTTAAAACTATTTAGGTAAGGTTGGGGATTACCGATCAAATCCTTAATAGAAACCATATACGGAACCAAAACTTTCAGTTATTTTCAATTTCGATTTTTCCATTTTCAGTATAGTTCGGTTTCGGATATTTCGATTTCGGATTCGGTAATTTTCGGTTCGGGTTTGAGTTTATCAGAAATTTTTTCCAGCTCTAGATATATATCAAAGTTTCAAGAATTTCAGCATGTGGTTCCAGGCTACCAGCCAACCACCCATGATAAGTCAATCACAAAACCCTACACAATTATATATTATATTGAATAATACCATACTTATTCATTTGCAAGTTATCTTTATTATAAAATGGTGTGGGTAGGGCACAAGGTGTATCTAATTATTTGATTTAAAAGTACTAATTGAGATGAGTGTTATCATTAGCTGAACCTGCAATTTCAGGGTACCAATCGATATCTTTCAAGTCACTTTTTGTTAGGATTTCTTTTTCAACGTTTACGGATTATGTTGATTAGCCACCCATATTATATTAATTCTCATAATTTTTCAGTTGCTAAGGATTAATTGTCATCAATAGCTCGTTTTGTAGTATCTTAATGCACCTTAATAACTTAATATATTGGATGCCATGTCTATTTCTTTTGTTTTGCGACTAACAAAAGAAAAGTCCACCTCCTAGGCTCCTACGTAAATATATATACAAGGGGTTTTCTACAATGTAAGAAATTTTGTGGGTATACGAGTTGAATTGACGAACGAGACTAACAAAATAAGAATATTATTAAATAAACGAGAATGCCAAAACGGCTACAAAATCCTAACAGACTACATTGTGAATGATTTATTCTCAACTGAATAACAAGCATGCTATTTATAATAAATTAACCCTAACCTTAAAAGGTAAGACACCAAAAACCTAATGCTAACGGGTTAAGCTCAGAAAACTAAACATTAAAGTAAACTTAAATACTAATATTTTCCAACACCCCCGTCAAACTCATGGCGGTATACAACATGAGTTTGCAAACAAGAAGATGCGAACTAGCTCCGTTAGGCGGACAGACAGGCAGGCTCTGCAACGCGAACAGACAAACAGGCAGGCAGGCTCCGCAACGCGGACAGACAGACGGGCAGGTTCCACAACATGGAAAACAAGACAAACGGGCGAACAATCAAGTGAGCAAACGAATAATCCAAGCTTCAATCAACAAGGCCCAACTAAAGGCCTTCAAACAAATCATAATAGCCCAACAGATTGTGGGCTCCATACCTTTTTTTTGCCTTTTTTCCTGTTTTCTTTCGGCTTTTGTTTCCTTATTCTCTTCTTCTATCTGGGCAGTGTTCTCCAGAGAAAACAAATCCAAGTGCAGGTATGGGATCTCAATTCTGGGATTCTTGACGCAATGGGATAGCAACGGCAGTGAAGTGCGGATCAAAACGGTGGCGAGGATGCCGGTACGGTGCGAAGGCAGCGCAGTCAGTGGTGGGTAGACGATTTCACGGGTCTGGTGTGGAGGTGCAGGTGGTGTGTGTCAGATCAAAGGGTGCGGATGCAGTGCAGGAAACGGTGTGGTGATGCGGCTTGTGTTGGATTGCAGGTCAGGTTCTGACAGATGACGAACGGCGAACAGTAGTTTGGGTTATGGGTTCAGCGCGGTGTGCCTCCCAAGCAAACAGATTCAACTTTTTTCTTTTGTTTTCAAACAACAAGACCCTAACTAAAACAAAACTGATACTGAACAGACAAACAAATTGATATCAACCCCAAAACAGATTATTAAATAAGAAACGCCTACAAAACTCTAATAAACTACATTGTAAAAGACTTATTCTCAACTGAATAACAAACATACTATTTATAATAAACTAACCCCAACCCTCAAAGATAAGAAACCAAAACTTTAATACTAATGGGCTAAGCCAAGAAAACCAAACATTAAAGTAAACCTAAATACTAATATTTCGGTAAATCGACACAATATACACAACCAGTTAACGGGTTACTCACATTCTGAAACTGTAACTGTACCATACCGCCAGATTTCTCCCTCATTGGATAATTTGAAGATAAAGTAAATTCCAGATTTGTTAGTGTATCAAACAAACAAAAAATCCCGAATTTATGATAATTTTATGGGTTTATATCACAAATGGTCTTTGAAATTGACCCCATCAATCATGATGCTCCATAAAATTGAAAATCGATCAATGTAGTCCTTGAATTTTAACCATGTGAATCAATGTCGTCATTCTGTTAGTATTCCGTCCAAATTAACTTTAAAAATGGTTAAACTATCAATTTTTCATGGTAAAATGATCAAAATAACCCTGTTACTTATAATTTTACTTACTACCTCT
>JADOBS010301685.1:0-12505 GCA_015708375.1 Cydonia oblonga
CTTCCCTGTCTCTGTCCATTTACATACTTACCTACACCAGTGACCGGAACAATCTAGTGAAGGTCACAAACTTGATACTTTCTGTTGTACCAAAGTCCTCGCTGATTTTGTGCATCAACACAATCAAAACTTCCAGACCGATTGCAGTGACGGACTGCAAACGAAGTCGCTGGCCTCCTTAATTTTCTTTTGCTTAGCGGGAGAAATGGAGACTCTGGGATTGTTGGGGAGATGATCGATCCCCATAATTTTGAAAACCCAGAGAGACGAAGCTCCGAGTTACAGAAATGGAGGCAGAAGCCGATGCTTTTGAAGAGATCGGCTCAGTTTTGGGGTTCTGGCTGCTAGGGTTTGAGAAAGTGGAAATGAAGACCAAATGGAAGGCTGAGTGGCTTTTTTGTAAATAAGAGAAAATTGGTTAAAAGCATCCGAGTGGCACTCTTGTAAATAAACTGAAATATCTTACAAAACACTATTTATATGAATAGTGCAATTTCCCCTCCTACTTTAGACAAAAGTAATTGGAATCGTATAATATTATAAATATCCAATAAACAAAGCATAAGGCCACACATTTTATAGAAGAGACCAATTGACTAGTAGAATTATAGACATTATAGACAGCAGCAAGCCACCACTAGGCACTACCACCACCCATCGGTGTAAATGGATGGTCCATTACCATAGTCTAAAGTTGAGGGGATTTTGGCACTGTTCCTAAGCTACAATGAATTTCCTTTGATTTCGTAATATTTACATCTTTGCCGTTGACTAGAATTTGGGTCTTTTTGGGCCCGAAGTGGGCTTCGGTGGTGTCCAATAAATGGTTAAAGCCCTGAACGTCAAATGCCTATTTTACCCTGACTACATTCCAAATCTGACAGACTGGATTGGAAATTGACATGGGTATTTTGGTCATTCTCGATTTGGGAGAGTTTGGGGGTGTGTGGGTTCAATGGGATTGAGCGAATAGGTGAGGGATGTGCTAGTGTTGCAGAGGGTGAGGGAGGAAATTGAGGGAGGTTGTCACTGACCCGATTGAGTGAAGGATTTTGTGAGCACTCCACTAACTTGATTGAGGGAGGGGGGGAGGGAGAGAGAGCACATAGAGAAAATGGTTGGATTTAAGGAGCAAGGCCATGCTTGCAGAGACTCAACCATAACTCGGGGTTAATAGCACCAACTTCAAACTACAGTTCAACATTGATCGAACTTGTAAGATACATAAATAGAGACGGAAGAAGGAAAGATATCAGCTCAGCTTTTGTAAAATTATATTAAATTCATTTGGAAGAGAGAGAGAGTGTGTGTGGCTATATACTATATAACCAACCCATTACACATGTGTGATTTGCCACTTGGCACTAACAGAGAAACTAGTAAAATAAAATACCACTTAAGAGCTGTAAATTGTAAATTGAACTCAAACTATTACAATTTGTGCCCAACTTGATTTCTTGTGATGGAAGAAATCACGGAACATAACAGTGGTCAGCAAAAATCATTTCCAAATTGAAAGGTAAAAATCATTTCCACATCTTCTGTGCCCCTGAGCCCAGATTCTCATTTCCAACCCTAGCCGTTTAGGTCTCTCATTTTCTCTCTGACCTCGAGCCCAAGGCCGCCCGGTCTCGTTCATTTCGCAGTCCCTGCGAGAACCACACAGACAGTAAATCGCCTCCGTCATTTTCTTCCTCTCGCCTTCCTCTCCCTCCTCTCCCCTTCGTTGTCTCCTTCCTCCTTTCTCCCTCTCTCTGGAATTGATCGGTACTGGAAGAGGATAAAAAGATATGAAATGGTGTTTAGGTAAGCAACTTTTTGGCCCTTTGTTTTCTATTTTTAATTTAATTTTATCCCATTTCTGAAATCAAATCTTGCTTTTTCTTCTGTGTATTTACTGAAGTTTGTGTTCAACTAGTATTAGATGTGAATTTACAACTAAAAGCATAAACTAATTTCAGCACGCCTAATACTGTCTTCTCATAGAATTATAGACATTATAGACAGCAGCAAGCTACCACTAGGCACTACCACCACCCACCGGTGTAAATGGATAGTCCATTATCATAGTCTAAAGTTAAAGGGATTTTGGCACTGTTCGAAAGCTACAATGAATTTCATTTGATTTCGTAATATTTACATCTCTGCCATTGACTAGAATTTGGGTCTTTTTGGGCCCAATGTGGGCTTCGGTGGTGTCCATTAAATGGTTAAAGCTTTGAACGTCAAATGTCTATTTTACCCTGACTACATTCCAAATCTGACGGATCAGATTGGAAATTGACATGTGTATTTTGGTCATTCTCGATTTGGGAGAGTTTAGGGGGTGTGTGTGTTCGATGGGATTGAGCGAATAGTTGAGGGATGTGCCAGTGTTGCAGAGGGTGAGGGAGGAAATTGAGGGAGGCTGTCACTGACCCAATCCGAAGGATTTTGTGAGGATTCCACTGACTTGATTGACGGATGGAGGGAGGGAGAGAGAGCGCAGAGAGAAGATGGTGGGATTTAAGGAGCAAGGCCATGCCTGCAGAGACTCAACAATAACTGTTGGTTAATAGCACCAACTTCAAACTACGGTTTAACCTTGACCGAACTTGCAAGATGCATAAAAAGAGACGGAAGAAGGAAAGAGATCAGCTCAACTTCTGTAAAATTACATTAAATTCATTCTAACAGTTGGAAGAGAAAGAGTGTGGCTATATAGTCAACCCATTAAACATGTGTGACTTGCCACTTGGCACTAACAGAGAAGCTAGTAAAATAAAATACCACTTAATAGCTGTAAATTGCAAATTGAACCCAAACGATTACAATTTGAGACCAACTTGATTTCTTGTGATTGAAGAAATCACAAAACATAACAGTGGTCAGCAAAAATCATTTCCAAATAAGGTAAAAATCATTTCCAAAATGCAAGATACATAAATACAGACGAAAGAAGGAAAGAGGATAAAAAGATATGAAATGGTGTTTAGGTATGCAGCTTTTCGGCCCTTTGTTTTCGATTTCTAATTTAATTTTTTTCCCATTTCTGAAATCAATTCTTGCTATTTCTTCTGTGTATTTGCTGAAATTTGTGTTCAACTAGTATTAGATGTGAATTTACAACTAAAAGCATAAACTAACTTCAGCACGCTTAATACTGTCTTCTCATAAAACCCTTCCCGTGGGCGACTCCAAGTCTCAAGTTTCAAACGGTACGAGGTTTGTTTTGAACTCAAAGTTTGCACTTTTTTTATTGTCCACTCATTCACCCGCCAATAAACGTTGCACCCCTTTTGTTTTATTTTCTGTATTTTCTTGGGTTTGCTTCTTCTACTGTGATCCTGTGTTTTTATTTTTTCTGGGTTCGGCTTCTTCTGTTATTCCACTGTCGTCTATTTGTTTACCAAAATAACAATTTTTCTACATTTTGTTATATTTCATTGCAATATCAAATAAAATTCGTATTTTAAAATCTCACTTTAATTTTTTTGGTCGGTGGGTATCTCTAATTATGCCCCTGAAGGAGGAAGGCAAGGAGAGGACAGACCTGGGTTTGGGACACAAAAGGGATCTTTAGATTTCTGTAAAAATACTTTATGCCTTTTTGCTATTGGTGATGAGTGTTCACGAATATTTATGCTTTAATATAGCTGTTACAGGAGCAAGTTGTTTAACTAAAATCCTAAGAAGATTAGCGTAGAGTATGGAGGACAAACGAATAAAGAACATTCCGGCTGTCTCATTATTGATTGTCTGAATCTCTGCAATCTTTGAGATATATTTGGGTTAATTTTAGAGTGATACTAGAAATTACGCCCGCACGTTGCTGCGGGAACCAGTTGTTTCAGACGTAATCAGATGGATAAAACACATTTAAATTGAATAAACTTAAGACAATTACAAACAAACAAAGGGATATATGAGTGAATGAGGCCGGTAAGATAAGCAGTTTTGCTTTTATACACATTTAAGTGAGTTGGCATATAAATACATTGCACAATGAGTGGGAAGAAACTGTATGTGTTTGATTAGAAAGAGATGGTTTCCAAAAAAAATTTGTTTCCTTAAGAAACAGAAGAGACATATAGTTCACACATATAATATGTGTCCTGCAGTGTTGTCAGCTAGTTCAACAGGTAATTTAAAACATAAAGTGTTAAGGACTTGTTCAAGTAGCTAATTTTGGAACCACAACTGTTGAAAGGCAAAAAAAACAGAAGGTCTGTTTCCCTATGAAACTAAAGAAACAGAACCACACTGAAGTTTACACATATTAAACCATGTGGGTCAAGTGTGATTGAAATACATAAGAATATTATGTTTGTATAAGGATCCCTAAACCAAACATTATATGGAAAAGTGTCCAACTTGACTAAAGGATGTTTATTCTAATTTTGGCACTTGATTCCATTGGAACAACATATATAGAAATAAAACAGAAAGTTAGATACCCATAACTAAAGGAAATAACAGAGTAATTAAAAAGATTGCAAGAGCACATTAAAAGATTGCAGGAGCCTATTAGAAGATACTCCAACCAGTTTATTTTGCTTTACAAATAGAGAGAGCAAATTGCATAATAGTGTTCAACCAAACGGAGACACCGTTAACAGCATAAATACACTATTTTTGCAAATTAATGTCAGTACAATATCCAGTTTGGCCAACATTTCAATTACCGAAATGCACGGGACATGTTCGACAAAATCCCTGAGTGACAAAGAGTATGAGCAGGCCCTTTCCATATGCATGGAGAAGGAAATCAGCTACATGCATGAACCTAATTATGTAGAGAAACCTATCTTCGAATAATTTGGTTATTGCTCTCTTTCAAGCTGACTTGGCAATCACAGAAAGAAAAAAAAAAAATCCCAAATCAGTCAAAAAAAAAAAATCCAAATTAACCCAACCCATTCATGTGTCATAATCTTTTGATTAGTTTTCCTATCTAAAATCCTAAATTTGTCTTCCATGCTCTCTTTCCCATTTTTCCCTCACCCTAATATCCCACCTGCAAAATCTGAACACTGTGACCTTTCCCTAGCTAGCTAGAAATTTTTATCACCCTCCAATCCCATTTCATTCCAAGTCCATCACAAAAATGGGACAACAAACTCATAACAAAAATACAATGTAAAACCATCCCAAATCAGCAAGAATAAAGTGAAAAGAAAAAAACATTGTTGTATTTTTATGCGCAAACGGAAGCAAATTCTAACAAAGTACCAAATATCAACGTCGTAGGCGAAAACTAAAACAAACAATCTCAAACTAACATGAGATTTACGTGGTTCGGCGTAAAGCCTACGTCCACGGGCGAAGCACGGCGAGGAATTTCACTAAACAAACGGAGATTACAAAAGAGTTTTAAACTCTCACAACCCAAATCCCACAAATTACAAACCCTAAGCCAAATGAGTAGAGAACCCAAAACTAACGAAGAAGATTCTCCCAAATTGCTCTCTAACTCACAAACTCACAAATTGACTCTCACCAAATTGCCACACAAAAGAGCCACTCAAAAACACTAACCCTAAGGTCCTATTTATAGCGCATAGGACTTAGGTTACAATAAGAATCCTAATAGGAAGTAAATCCAAATCCTAATCAAATAGGTAATTAACAAAATCTCTCCACCAAGGAAACCAGCTAAGAAGTCAAAATCCAAACCCAAATAGGACACCAAAACCAAATAGTAAACACAAACCTAATTTTTTGCATCATCTTAATTTTGAGCCGTAAAACCCAACAAACACATCATATACCCTTAACACAGCAGCTTGAAAAAACCCCAACAAAAAATTACAAACTCTGAAAGGCACAGTTTCTTAATTGAAAGAAGAAAAAAAACGTATCACCCACCCGCAACAACAAATCGACCAAACACAGAAAACTCAATTAAAACAACTGGTTTATGAACCAGGTCAGCCCATAACTCTGTAACCATCCACGTATAGAACTTATCCATTTTTATCATTGTGGTATCAATATAAATTTACTCTTATTTTTTGAGGTGGGATTGGTCTTAAAACACAGGAACCAGAATTTAATTGATCCCATTGTTCTGTACACAAAAATTCCATCGACCCAAAAACCTCACTTGGAAAACAAACGTATTTACCTTTTTTTTTCTTTTTCTTTTTTCTGCTTCTCCTTCATTTTTACCTATTTCATTTTTTTTCCGCATCATTCTCTCTTTCATGATTAGGTTTAGCGCACAGTTTTTAAACCTCTTAAACCCTGTTTTTAAACCTCTTTTTCATTATTTTAAGTGTTTTCATTACTTGCAAAGCATCTTTAGAGTAATGTCTTTAAACTGTGTCAATTTTTCAATGAAAAATCTTGAGAACCTTAATTCAGTATTTGGCGATTAGATGAAACATCAGCATAATTTCCCTCGCTTTGACCGATTCTCTGTGATTAAAGTCTGGAAAAATACAGTGAAAAAGATGCAACTTTTTTATGGGATTGAAAATTTTCGGTTAGTTTTGGCTAAAAAAGAATTAGAGTGTTACTTATTAAGTTGAGTTAACAAATTTGCAGGATGCAACAGAGCACATAGGACAAGTTTTCAAACGAGTTAAGAAGATCCAGCTGAAAAGAGCATACAAGATAGAGAACTAGTATGCTTCTTTGTCTTTGTGTTGGATTTTGATGTTAAGGTTCTACTGCTCAGTAGACTTTATAGTGTTCTAGATCTGTTTTGTAAATGTGCTAAAAGATTGGACATGTTGAATATTAGCCATGTAGTTTGAATTGGATATGTGATTGAATATTAGGTAATTAGTTTGAATTGATTTGGATATGTGGTTTATTGAATTGGAATTTGGATATGTGCTAATTTGAATTGTATATGTTGAATTATAGATGTGCTACTTTGAATTGGATATGTTGAATTGGAGTGTGCTATATTGATATATGATGAAATGATGGTTACAGAACACACACGCACATACTCACCAGTCATCACATACTAAAAGACCAATTTTCTTTATAGGAACTTGAATAAAAAGTAGGTCATGAGTGAAAACCAACCAGCAAAGATTATGGTGATTCACTAATTTAAACATAAACCAGCTTTAAGAGTCATGCTCACCCATTGTCGGTTTTCCTTGCGAGCATATTTCCTATCCAAATTACAAAAAACATCATCGTGATCAATTGTTTGTTTGTGATAACTATCTATTTTTGAAGCTCTCACTAATCAGTCCTTGGTTGTAGACCAAGAAAGACATGATGGGCACACACAATTAGAAGCTCTAGGCAAACTTGAATTCAGGAGACGGTTTCTGATATTAAATTACGCCGGAGGGTGTGCGAAAGTTGGACTGTGGCTTATTTGGTTCTACTTCCGAATTGCTTCTTCATTATACTGTTTAATTAGACAATCTCCAAAGGAGATGTCAAATTTTAAACCTAAAATTTAAATTTCAAGGCTTATGTGGCACTTTGGCATCTTTTAGACTTTTGCTCTCCAACCGATATGTCAAATTTTAAACATAAAATAATAATTCATATGTATTTTCTTTGCATTGGGAATGAAAAGAAACAAAAGGATAATGTTTTAAATCAATAAAAAATTAATAAAAAGCATTTAATGATTAATTAAAAAAAATCTGAAGGTGCTGTCAACTTTGGAATCAAGGAGGAAAGATGTCAATCCATGTCATGTCACATCAGATTTGGCTTCTCGGTTGAAAAACATTAATGCTATCTTTTTTTAACGTTATTGCTGATTTGGACATTTTAACATCTCATTTGGAGATGCTCTTAGTTGCTTTTAGGTGTCTTTACTCATGAATCAATTTTTTTAGAATGAAGTTAAAAGATGTTCTAACACCAAAGACCATTAGAAGTTGGAAAGATATGCCGATGCAGCAGTTTAAGAACACAGTTTGGGAAACATTGGATAGGAGATATGCTCGCAAGGAAAACCGACAATGGGTGAGCATGACTCTCAAAGCTGGTTTATGATTAAATTAGTGAATCACCTGCTGGTTGGTTTTCACTCATGACCTACTTTTTATTCAAGTTCCTATAAAGAAAATTGGTCTTTTAACGTGCTCTTTTCTGAATTTTTAAAAAGATCATAATTTTGTAATATAAATTCAAATCCCAAATTGAAATTGCAGTGTAACCAAGCCACAATTTATGACATGGTTTTTTATCCTAGCCATAATTAGACTAATGTGATTTACGCCTAGAGACTAATGTGCTTTTTCACATGCTTTTTTCTCTCAAAATTTATAGAAATATGAAAATGATCATCACAAAATTCAAAACCCTGCGTTAACCAAAATTAAAAGGAAATGGACACCAATAGCGTGTTTACTTATCCGTAATCGGAATGAGAATGTGGAATTGAATTCCAATTACGAAGTACTCCGGTGTTTACTAAACATGGAGGAATAAAAAAAGCAATGGGGCCCACACAAATTTTGGAATTCAATTCCTTGTAGTGGTGGAATTGGATTCCCTAAATATAGGTGGTAATCCAATTCCTCCTTATTTGGGCAATCGGAATGATAATTTTGTTCCCAGGTGCATAAGCTAACGGATGAGAACAAAATTTCGAGTATTCATCTAGGAATTCATAAGGATACTACTGATCAGTGATCATACGATTACAATCCATAAGAATGTACTGATCATACAATTACAAGGCAAATCAAGCCTCAGTTTTCAAGGTCCAAGTCCATGGGGCCATCTTTCCTTGGAAGGCTCACTGGATGTACTGGAACTTGATCGTAATCAGCTACTTTTCAACCTAATTAGGTAGCGTTATAAGCTTTTAAATGTATCTGTTTATATGCTTTCATAATACATATGAAGATTCCTAGTAAATTATAACATATTTCAATTTTTAATTTTCTGTGTATAGAAATGGAATTGAATGCTTCGTTATTTTGATCTTTCAGCTGAAGCCAAGTCTGGATAAAACGAAAGATCTCAATATGGCAGGAATCATGAAATGGAATTGGATGGTTCATCTCAGTGTCAGTGGTTGCTTGCCCTGTGGAGTGCATCTTGATCAGACCACCACAAAAGAGAAAACGGAAACAAAATTCAGAGCCATCAAAACAAACAAATGCTGGTCTGTCCTAAAAAAGGTTGGTTTGTGTACTTTTGAAGAACGTATGGAAAAAGAGAGCATTGATCATGTTGTAGAATCTGATGGTAATGTGGTTGAAAAAGATAAAATGTTGCATGAAAAGATCTCGGAACTCATTGACGAAATATGCAGCAGCGAGCTGAGTTGATAAGGAGAAACAAGGAGAAGTGTGACACAATTGAGCGGCTTTTGTCCCATGTGCATAAGCTAACGGACGAGAACAAAATTTTGAGGATTCATCTGGGAATCCATAAGGATACTACTGATCATACAATTACAATCCATAAACTCACTCGATAACATGTCAAAGGCTGGGCGGGCGTCCAATTCTCACACGTGGCTCCTGTTGGATCCAGTATGCTTTTGCTGCTGCCAATCTACAGGTAAAGCTTAAATTTACATACAATTTTTTTTTTTTTTTCTTGATTGGAATTTGGGCTTTTTGTTCCTCCTTAATCCCAAAGTTCTGTAATTTATGCAACTACAATCGAAAGACATGTTTTTTATTGCTGAAAATTGTTAACCCCAATTTAGATATTCATGCTCATTAAAATAGCGTTTTGGGTTCCGTAACCGAACCTCCTTGCTCCTCTTTTAACTCTAGAATCTTCAGAATATATGTGAATTTTGCTTTGAATTTGATAAACCTCTCTGTGTTTGTGAGCTGATACAGTTTTTGGGTACTAAGTCGAAATTTTGTTGGATAGGAACCCATAAACAAATATGTAAGTATGTGAATCATCACTCAGCAAGGATGATTGGCGATAGAAATTGGGTTATTCCATTCATTACTGGCTTTATCATATTCATTACTCTCTTTTTCTTAAAAGGGTTTTGGCTTTGGAAGGAGATGGGGATCGGTGACAATGATCGGAGTTCGTCGCTGTGTGGATGATCCCAGTGTAGCGCTGGTTTTCAAATCTAGTGATTTGTAGGGTTTGGGGGCGTGAATTTTTGAGGATTTCGTTTGGATTTTTGGTAGGCAATTGTCACCTCTATTCAACTTAAATTTATTTCCCTTTTTTTGTTTCTCAAATTTGTTTGATGGAAAGATTGTTTTATCCTTTACTAAACAGTTGTTAGGATTAATAGTTTTTGATTTATTTTGAATGTATTTTTGATTTTATTTTGAAGCCCTGAATTTTGCAAGGACTGTCTACCCTGTATGTACACCAGATGCTCCTGACATTTCAAATAAAGTAACTTCCCAAACACTGATGTTTCGCTTTTTTACTGGTATATGTAATCCATTAAGTTATGTAACTTTACTAATATTCGTTAACTATGCAAGTTAAATTGTTATTTTTCGGTTTGTCAATAATTTTGCTTTTCTACTCTACATCCTGGATTAAGAGGTTGCCATTTTAAGGAGTTCAAGTTTTGCGTAATAGATAACAGTTGTTTGTAAGCTTAGTCTGCAATCTGTATGGTGTTGATCATGTCTTTTATTTTGGTGGCAGTTAGGTGTCACTAGATGGTCTACTAAAGCAGCTAAGGGTATTGAAATCAGTTATGGTTGATTGGTGGTGGGGAATTGTAGAGGGATATGGTAGACATAGGTATAATTAGAATGGATACAAGAGGCTCTTTCAGATGGTACATGCCTGTTTTTTCACTTGCTGAAGCTTTTTTCTCTCAGTGGGCATATAAACACCACATGTGGTTAATTGTTTTGCAATCTTTGTGGTCAGTTTTGAGATTTAGTCTCTACAATGTGGGAACCAAGGAACTCACTTCCCCTTCATGCTCTGAATTCACACTCAATCTGGAGATTATATAGTCATTTGGGCATGGTTTCTCTCTAGGATAAAGCTTCTGTCTGGCTATATATATGGAATTGGGTTTGTGTAATTAATGTCAAATAATTGAGTTCAACATAGTTATATTCCTTGGCTTAAGCTTTCATCTTTCTTCCTTCTTTTTTCAAAAGAGGTTAATTTTATACTCATTTTTTTAAGAATTATGCATAGTAGTTGTTAAATAATTGGGGCATTTGAAAGTCCTTGCTTCTGTAATTGTGAGATGATTATTGTGTTTTGCTTTATTTAATTATAATATAGGGATGATGGAAAATTTAATTTATGCAGGTGTTTTCATTTTTTTCTTCCTAGCTATCAATTAGGTTTTGCACATGATGCCAAAAAGAACTAGGAATAGCAAAAGAAATCAGATGGTACAAGATATGCTTCTAGAAGTCCCCGCAGCGGAGCACGGGCATTTTTGCTAATGTACTCGAAAAGGCTTGTAAGGTAAGACCACCTTATCCTTGGAAACAAATTTCTTTTTTAATTTAGAATCTGGTTTTCATGCATTTTATTTTCATGTTGTTTTTGCTGGTGTGTTTAGTTGCTTCATTATACTTGTTCCTACTTTTCCCTCTGAGGACTTCGAAAACCTGTTTGTTGTGGTTTAGGAAAAAACAATTTCTGATTAGATACATTCTCTATATGTCTTGAGGGTGCAAGTGTAGTTTTTTCTCTCGTCTTTCCTCCATTATGAAGTTGCTCTCCTCATATTGTTCTGGTCATTTCATACACCCTATGCTACCACCATACATTATGTTAATGTTTCGTATGATAACAAGTTATGCACTTCATTCCTGACCAGTAAAACGCTCTGCCTCGGTTCGATCAACGTTTAGGCTCTTGACATAAAACTAAATGCAATCTATGTCATTGGGTATGGAGGATGTTCTTCCTGCATATATTGGGATTGACCATGCAACTATTATTTCATACTTGGAATCTGTCTCATATGACCCTTTGGTTCTGGTCGATTTATGGCTGTATGCACCTTGTCCATGTCACCAAGCCGTACTCGCCAAGTTTTAAATCCCCATTTCTTGTAGATGACAGCTTTCATTGAAGGAGAGTTCTCTTTACCCCAACTCCTTTTTTTTTTTTTTTTTTTTATATAACAAGGCTAATAATTGTTTCGTCCTTTTTGGGGTTTTTTGTTCTTTCCAAATTTGTATATTGTCACAGAGGTTGGTGCTTATGTTTCAAATTTGTAAGCGCACTTTGATATTCAACTATTACAGCCATTGATCTCTCTAGAAAGACCATGTCTCGAATTCGATTGAATTATCTGTGGGGCCCTGGGCTACAATATCCTCAGCATGCCGGTGGCGGCTGGAGTTTTGTTCCCTTTCACTGGAATTCGATTACCACCATGGCTTGCAGGTGCATGCCTGCTCCATCTCTAAGTCATGCACAAGTCTTGGTAACACCTATTAACCTTCAGTCTTCGAAGAACATCAATGGAACATTAATGGAGTTTTCTATACAATCTAGAGAGAGATAGAAGAAGTTAGAGAGAGAGAATTATAGCTGAAATATACTTTTGTATTCAATGAATGATTCTTACAGTGCATAATGCAATTATATATACATGTGACTTTCCTTACAC
>JADOBS010301686.1:0-12506 GCA_015708375.1 Cydonia oblonga
AAAAAAAAAATAGAGAATTTTAATGAAACATTCTTCGTACTATTCTCTTTAACGAAAAAATACATTTTTACTCTATAAAGTCACTCTGTGTACTATTTACTTACAACATCTTTTTGTCATTTTGATTAAAATTCAAAGTTTCCAAGTTATTTTTATTAGTTTTCTTAAAAAAATAATAATAGAGAACTGCAATAGTAGTCTAAAAATGTTATCTTGTACTCAATCGACATCGTTATGTTTTGGACTGGACACATGTCGTGAAAGCAAGTAAATATCGGGTCTAATAACGAATTAGTTGGAGCTGTTTTTGGAAATGGGAATCCACGATGGCCGAAATAAACTACCCGAATTCGAGCTACATCTGCGATCAAAAGTATTGAATTAGTCGTCCTAGATCTTCTCCCAGTGCAAGACTATATACGCATTTGAATGGTGAATGGCATGATCTAGGACCCCTCTCATCCATCTGTATCGGCTACATCCATGGTGTTATATCCATATAGACTAGAGTATGTTTGTCTCTTGCTACAAGTGTAACACAAACCGCCTCTAGTCTAGATCGTGGCCTTTCTCTGCATGGTTATGTGGCAAGTTGAGTTCTACGGTCTACCATATGTTTTTGGAGCAATCATAGCCTCGTGATTGATGTCCCTCGAGCCTCGTCTCGTTTCACCGGAACTATTTTGTTTGTCCGATGGCCAACTCTTCTACCTCTGCTTCTGTCGCCCGGTCTGCTCTTCCCAACGTCTCTCATGTCATCACCGTAAAGCTTGATTCCAATAATTACCCTATTTGGTTGTCCCAAATTGTTCCTTTGCTTAGGAGTCACAACCTCATGTGTTTTGTGGATGGTTCTTCTCCCTGTCCTCCTCAGTTCCTCTCCGATGATGCTGGAAACAAAACCGACACTGTCAACCGTGATTTTAAAGATTGGGTTGAAAAGGACCAGCTCGTTGTCTCCTGTATCAATGCCTCCATAAGCCATTATGCGCTTGGTGACACCGCTCACCGGTACCATATATACTGCTCGCGAAACTTGGCAAGCTTTGGAGAAATAACGATTTGCCTCTTCGCATCAGAAATATATCTCAGGGCTCCGTAGTCGTCTTCATCACACTACTTGCGGTTTCTCATCGATTACTGAATTTCTTCAACGCGTCGACACTATTACGCATGAGCTAACGTTAGCTGGTTCTCCTGTTCCTGAGACCGAGATCATTGAAGTCGTCATCAACAATGTCGGCTCTCGTTTGACAGTGTCACTTCTAAGGTTCGCGGAAAACCCATTGCTTACGATGAATTAAAGGCTCTCCTCCTCAAATCTGAACATGGCAAGGGGGTTCTCGCGGTGGCATTGCTAATGCTGCTTTCCATGTTGTTTGCCGTGACTTGAGCGATAAAAAGAAGCACAAAGATCATCGTCTCCAAGCTTTCTGTGCTCGTCGCTCGAACGCCCTGCTCGAATCTGAAATACTCGCCGTTTAGTTCTAGTTTCTTGTGTAGGGGTGTTCGTCTTGTGCTCCGGGGTTTAGCTTCTGGGGTTCTTTAGATTTCTGTTTAAGGTTGTTTTGTTTCTCACAAATAAACTTTACTCTAGTTGTCCATTTTATCCAATCTATTCAATCTCATTAAAGCTGCAAGCTGCGGAACAAAATGATCTATATCTTAATTCATCATAGATTACTTTTACCAGAAATTAGGCAAATTAAAACCGTCAAAACATCCGATTATAGAAAAGAAACAATGAAATGGGAAGTAACTGGTATAAGAAACGTTAAAATCACCAAACTTACTCTATTTAGGTACACTTATGTATTTTGCATAATTTCTCACGTGTTACCAATATATATTTAGGTATGGATGCTTCGTTACACTAAATCGTTATAATATGTCAAGGTAAGAACATTTAAGAATACTAACTCGTTATAACACATTTAAATACAGACATTTTGGTCCATTTCTGCATTTGCATATATGATAGCATTACTTATCACAAAGTATAACATTAGTATTACAACTAAAACTTTATTCTAATTGCATTTTATTCCATCCATTTAGGACTCGTTTGGATGTGCTTTTAAAATGACTGAAAACGCTTTTAAAGAAAATGTTTTTTGGTTCCAAAATGACTTAAAGTGCTTCCTGAAAGAAGCACATAACTGGTGCGTGCTTCTTTCAGGAAGCACTTTAAGTGCTTTTCCAGAATTTACTTGCATTTTTACTAAGGATTGGTTCCAAAAATATTTTTACCAAAAGTGATTTCAATCATTTTAAAAGCACATCTAAACACGAAATGACTTTGAACCTCCTTTGTTGGTGGTGGGGGTGGGCCGGGGAGCTCCGACTTTAAACCATCTTAACAAACTTAGTGCCTTTTTTCCACAACCACGACTCAGAGGGCGACTTTGGCAGCGGTGGAAGCAACACAGCCTTCCGGCAAAGCCCAAACGGCCAGCCTTCACAATGACGGAACTGCTGAATTATGGACTGCTTTGGAAAATCTCTAAACTCGATCCCATTAAGGCTTGAACAGCGCGACAAGCTTGTCTTGACAGAAAGAAACACGTCTCTACTTGCAGCGTCGCTTGAGCAGCAAGAAAGGCAGCTTGCAACCGATACAAAATCTGCTTTCTCATCGTCTTCATGATCCTCCTGCTTTTCCACTCCTTTCTGTGTTATGAATAAATCCCCCGATTTTGAAGAGTAGACGAAAGAAAAGCTATCTGAGAAGCTGCGCGGCTTGCGCCTCATCTTTTCCATAGCACGGCTTCGAATCGCAGACACAATAACCTGATAGAGAAAAAACAAGTAACAAAAAATGATAAAACAACCTATAAAACACTCATAGATTAACAAAAACATGAAAACTCTGTATGGAAAATCTTTGTTTGGATACATAGCTTACTTCCTGTTCCTCATCAAAGTCGCTTGTCAAGCACTCCTCCGCACGGCTCGAAACCGAAAGCTTTCTGCCGGTATGGCAATTTGCAAACGCATCGGTGAGACAAGCAGCAAGAAATTTGCATCTTTTGGAAGGATTTGGTGATTGTTCATCTTCGTGATAAAAGATGCTCATGTTGGAGTGAAAAAAAAAAAAGTGCTTTGGGTTTGTAAGCCGTAAGCCAGAGGTGCTTTGAGATACCTACAAAACTAGTGTTTTTGGTGTGTGTCATTCTTACTCGACATGATGTTCGGATTAGACCTTCACCTGCTTTTTTTGACAGCGGCTTCTCAGCTTATTGGAAAAATGGAGAAGATTGGTTTCTATTCTTTGGGTTAAAGACAAAGCTAAGAAAGCATATTAGACGTTTTAACAAAAGCTAAAACTCCTCCCTTTGAGGTTGAAAACGCTTTTGCTTATCTCACATCCATTAATATTATTCCCATTGAAGAAGACATGTAACTTAAATCCGTTTCTTCGGTTTTTTTTCTTTCCTTTATTTAGTGCTGCTTCTGTAGTCTTCATGTTCATGCTTTAAGTTGAAGTCATGGGAATTAGGACATGATACCAACCTAATCTTGACATATTTGTTTTTTTAATTTTTTTTAATCACAAGACAGTATTCTAAATTATTTTAAATTACAAGAAGAGCAACTCGAACTTGAGTGCTAAAAGCAGACACACTGGGCCTAACTAGCCTAACCCACGTTTACGGAGCTATTTGTTGAATTTTCCTAAAGTGAGAGTGCCCTCAAAATGTTATCTCAACTGAAGAAAATCTTGACACAAGTTAAGACATAAATTTGGCATCTTTCCCCAATTTCATTTTCATTGAAAGACAATAGAAACTAGTTGAAATTAATGTGGTGTCCCAACAGAAAGGTAAACTAATTAGAAATTTCATGGCTGTTAAATTCTAGTAAACATCATAACAAAGAAAGATCATGAGTCTGAGATTTCTTGAGCAATATCTTTGATTTTATTTTCTCTCGTCACC
Organism: Cydonia oblonga; assembly: GCA_015708375.1. NCBI lineage: Eukaryota > Viridiplantae > Streptophyta > Magnoliopsida > Rosales > Rosaceae > Cydonia > Cydonia oblonga. The sequence goes on from JADOBS010301686.1 coordinate 3,939, forward strand.
CTTGACAGGTATTAGACAAGTCTTTCTCGATAACTAAATACACAGTTGCATACAATCGGTAATAAGTCAGATTTGCTCGTTAACGACACCAATCATGTCTAAATTAATAGAAGAAAAAAAAAAACTAAAATTTAGAAAAGAAGAGAGGAAATTCTGTACTAATGATTAACCATGGTTAAATACATCATTCATATCTCAACTGATCAATCAATCAACCAAGTTTAGAGCTTTAGGCAAGAACAAAAGGAAAATCATCTACCTATACAACCATACAAGTACTCAAACCTTATCTTTATCTGTAAAGCATTAAAGCATCATCTCCATCACCAACCACCCTCGTGAAATCTGCTCCGGACACTAACGTCTACATCTCCCCTGTTCCCCAATTGATTGATCATTCAATAGCACCAAATTATTGTTGCCGACATCCAAATCCGCATGAACAGAGCATGGAAAGTTGGAATCAAACATCCCAAATTTTGATGTCATAACAAACTCCGCTGCATTCGAGACCCTGAGTTCGATTCCTCCTTCCCCCACCATCGCTTGCATCAATTATAAAGGACAAGATAAACTCAGCTGGTGGACTTATGGAGCTGCCGAGATGTGAGAGAGATCAAAGAGTGGAGCTTGGTCACGGCAGAGGTCTGATCAGGCGGGCACATAGAGAGAGAAGTGTTCAGAGAGAGAAGGGCCTCGTCGAGTTTCCCAGCTGCCAAGGCTGCGCAGCCTGCCTTGTAGGCTTGGTCCGCCATTCGTGCATTGAATTCCGGTTGATCAGGGATCTCGGTTTTCGCCGTCGAAGACGAAGAAGACGGAGAGTCGACAAGAGCGGTGGCGCGTGCGTACTCGAGATTGCAGATTGCTGTGTTGATCTCCGCCATTAGAGCTTCCGGCATTGCTTTGATGGTCTTCAGCTTCACGCCGTCGAACACGCTCCGCCACTGGGAGCTTTTTTCTGCAGAACCCATCTCCTGTTTCCGATTTATGAGAAACCCAACTGGGAATTTTAGTACCTAAACACAATCTTCAATGAAAATTAAATTTCTTTCATTTCAGAGCAAGAACAGTGCCCTGATTTATTTAATTTTTTTGTAAAATTACCAAAAAGGAGGAAAATATCGTACCCGGAAATAGAGAATTAGGATTCAATCTTGTTGGATCGATTGGAAAATCAGCAACTGATCGGATCGTTGAGAATCGTAGACCCAATTTTGATTTTGTTTCTTCAAGACGTGATTTTTACTTTGATTTTTTTTGTTATTGAGAAAAATAAAATAAAATAACAGAGTAATGGGTTCCTGATGCAACCAAACTCATACATGGGCCCATACAAGTGTTGGGCCGCTATTCCGTTCCAAAAACTCCTCTTATTTTTTTCCAATTTCAATTGTCGCGATTTAAGTTATGTAATTTGTTACTCGGAGTATTTCTACTAAATAATAAAACACTTATTATTAATTAAAATTTTATGAAATTATCAGTTTAACCTCTTAATTAAAATAGAACATGAATAAGATATATGGGGCAAAAATGTAATTTCACACAACCAAATTTTGCTGTTTTTTTTTAAAACCTTACCTACGTGTAATTTTAACATATCGCTAATTAAAAAATAAAAAAACTTCTAACTCCCACATTTTCTATACTCTCTTCCTCTCTCCTATTTCAAAAACAAAAATAAAAAAAATTTCCCACACTTAGTGTGTGCCCATATGCTAAGAATAAGAACTCATTTCCGTCAAATTTTCGGATTAAAAAGATAAAAACAGCGCAAATGCTTATCCATTGCGAATTCCGTGTATCAAAAACAAAAAATTACAAATCCTATGAAAAAATCACGAAATTAGGACGTCCTTGTATTGAACCAACTAGTAACCTACAAAACAAAAATCGCGACAACTGAAACTACAGGACCCAAGTACAGCTTCGCTGAAACTACAGAGAAAATAATCATAGTTAGGCCTTTCTCTGATCTCCGTTTCAATCATCCAACTTGTCCCATTTTCTATGAAATTTCAACTTGAAACACACAAGGCTCCCGTCATTTTAAGCTGTTGAAACTAAAATCTCGAAACGAAAGACTTCGTCCCCCGTTCAATGGTTATCAACAATCGTAATAAAATCGTCTGAATTGATCAATATCCGAACTTTCAAAGAACAAGACCCGCAGGGGATGACAAGCGATGCTGGCAATGCGTTTTGTGCCTCGAAAGATACTTTCCTTCCATCTCTTAACAAACCATATCCCATCTTCTCCAACTCCAAAGAATCAACGAAGAAATAGTCACCACACCGGCACTGGTAAAAGAGCTGAATGGCCTCTCCCGCATCTTCAGCCATCACATCTTTTAAGCTGATATCTTCTGCAACCATAGCATCAAGACTAGAAGCTCGCAGTGCGCTATCATAAAGTGCGCGGGACCTTGAATCGCCAAGGATTTCCCAAGCCTTTTGCACCTTCAGGAATCTATCTCCCGATCCAGAGGTACTTTGTGATTTATCAGGATGACTATCAAGGATGGCAGATCGGTAGCTTGCTCGGATATCTTCATAGCTTGCATCTTGTTTCACGGAAAGTATTTCATAGTGAGTTTCCTGAATGGAGTTGTTGCAAAGAACCATACTCGTAGCTACTTGCTATTGATTAGCTTCACTGCATATGAAATGAAAAAAATTCTGTAATTTCTTTATAGGCAAATCTAAAGAACCATCAAATGCGGTGCGTGATTTCAATTTGCAAACACCCCTACGCGCCACAAAGTTAAGGTTTTCGGTATGTTCTAAAAAAAAAAAAATGGGACCAAGCACATAAGACATCTGGATCGAGCATTCAAGCTTCTATCGCTAATGAGATTGCTATTGCAAACAAGGAAATTAACATCAAGCACGAAAATACAACGGCATTCAAGTACTGTACTAATTATCTTTGCAGCTCGCTCAGTAAACCCTAACCCTTGTCCATCGTTCTCGATGTCCACCCGAATGCAGTCCCTCTTTTGGGTTCCTCTGGTCAAGCACATAAACCAAAACATATAAAAAAGGTTTAAGTTTGACTCATTAATTTTCTAATAAAATCTGTGACAGGCAACAGCAAGAACTTGAACCCATTTGGGAATCGAAAACCTGAATTGAAATTCAACTAAACCAGGCAGGAATATAATATGCAGATTCAAGTGCAGAAAACAAACTAAAATTTCAATTTCAAAGATAAAATTAAAGCTACAGAACGCCCAAATGCGAATTAAACCAATTAAGCAACAACCCACTGACAGAAATTTCAGAATTCTTAACAAGAAGAATGATTTCAAAGTGTAAAAGAAAAAACTTGAGAATTAAATCCAGTTGGACTGTTGGTTTTTCTGAACCAAGTAACGATCGGATCATGCATAAATTCAACCAAAATACGAAGAACAAAGAGAAACGTAGAAATTAAGTTACCTTCGTGGGCCGAGCGAGCTCCAATTTCTCGCGCGATGACATCAATAATGGCGGGCGGCGAAAAGCGCGGCTTGGAATCGCTTAAACTTTCAGAGTTTGCGGCGGCGATGAGAGGCAGCGGCTGTCCAAGTTTGGTGTAGCTGACAGAGTGCGGAGAAAATTAAAACACATTTTATATGACTCCACACTAATGGACTCCACACCACTCCATTAGTTTCGGTACCTAATTAAATTAAGTTTTGTATGCCTTGTTTTAGGCGAGATCAAATCATCTGCATTTAAAATAAATGTTACCTTTCTGTGGTCCCAATAAGTGTTTGATACGTATTTATTATCTTAACTTTTTTTAATTTTGTTGTTATAAATTTAATATGTGTTAAACACTTACTGAAGTCACAAAAAGACCACATCCATTTTGGGTGCAGATGATTTGATCTCGTTTTAGGCAAGTAAATTTCATTTTCGGCATGTGGGGATTGTTTCTTGAAATGGTAAAAATGGTTATGCTTTTTTTTTTTTACTTTCATTTTATTATTATTATTATTATTATTTTGAACAAACGATATTATCTACATTAAAGGGAGAATGTCAGGTTTAACCTCATAATGAGCTAGCAATAATGTGGTTCAAATTCGCATGTGGCGAGAATCGAACCTAATAACTCTTACTTACAAGTGAAGAGGAATAACAATAGACCGCAGTACTAAGTGATCATTTTATTATTATTAAGGAAAGAGGGGTAGAGTTTGAAATTATGAAACTCGGGAAAACCCAACATTTTATTCAGTATGATATTAGAACATATGCGTTTATGATTGGGTCTAATAAAAAAATTTATGGCTAGTTTAGAACTGCTTCCAAAATTACTAAAACCGCTTTTAGTTCACCAAAAGAATGTATTTTCAAACAAGTATCAATTATGTGCTCTTGAAAAAAAAACACTTCAAATGTTTTTTCAAGATTCACTTGTATTTCACTAAAGATTAGTTTTAAAATCATTCATAAAAAGCGCTTCCAATCATTTTAAAAACATTTCCTAAAAATGCTTGTAGTTTATAAAATTACTTTCTAAAAAGGTACATGCCAAATGATTCTTCCACGAAGCACTCACTACCCAAATACTTAACCGTTTTATGATGAAACCACTGCTAACATACTCACTTATTATCAAAAGTATTTGTGTTAGTAGGGTGGTGTTATGGTCCCAATTTACTCAAACTATCCTCAATATTCATCCACCCACCATCACTCCAAAACACCCAATTCTCCACCCTAAAATAACCATGCCAACACTCCTAGGGTTTTTTGTTTCACATTTCCCTCTCTTAACTTTTGTTGTCTAATTAATGACTTTTGTTCAACCTCCCTCGTACCGTCGAGGTTCTCTCAAAGAGATTCTCTCAAAAGATAAGGCACCGTCGAGGTTATCTCAAAAGATAATTCATACTATCGAGGTTCTCTCAATTTGGAACTGTACTTTATACAATTGATGAGCATTAGAAAAACATAAATGTTGAATGCTTACATCTCACTTCTCAAAGGTACAAGCTAAAAGATACTTGAGCAACAAGAAACTGAAAATTTCGCACTCGTCTCCTTCTAAAGATAGAGAGCATTATGTATTTATCCAAAGAATTAGGGAGTAATACACAACGTTCAGAGACAGAAATTCATAATCCCCATTCATTAACGACGGGGAGAGTTTCAACGTCTAACAACATAGCTCACCATGCCTCCGACCAGGACTTCTTTATTTTGAATCATCGGCGCCAAACACCATGAACAATCCGTATAACAAAAAATGACTTTGTGAACAAACAAGCAGCATGGAGCGCACGCTGAACCTTCAGTCACTCCATCTCCCTCTCTTCGAAAACTCTTCCTATTTTCCTCTATTTTTCACAGAACAATTTAACAGAACAAAAGTATCTAATTTTCACAGACCATGATTACATATTCCAGTGAAGGTACCTTCGTGTGTTGTGTGATGTTTCCAGAACATGGTTAGCCTTTGCAGGTCAAGTTACAATGACAAGGGTTTCTCCTTTTCTGCTGGGAGTGGCGAAATCCTATCGTGCACCAACAATGCCAGAGGCCCAAGGAACAACGAGTGGTGCAGATGGATGGCGGTTTCTATATGATTCAGGATACTTGTCCTTGAAATTAAGTTTAGGCGTTTCTGCCTGCATTTTGATGATTGAAAACAAGAAATATTAGGCTCAACTGGATCAACATAATCACAAATATATAAAAATTATAACGAAACGGTTGTTTAGTTCTTACGTATTTAAGCCAGCACTCTCCAAGTTTATGCTCATAGATATCTGGAGAATGGCAACCAGTTTCCGATGGGCAATAAACCCATATATTACATCTCTTTTCATTAGGCTTAGCACGTTTAGCTTGATCCAAGCAAGCCTGACAACAGTCAGCTGCACTATCTTTGTGGTGGGTAAGCCCCCATCTTACAGCAGCACCATCATAATCTGCATGAACTTCTGCATGGCATTCAGAAGGAAGCGGCCTGCCAGGCAAAATTTGATCATCTACAGAAAACATCAACACGTGGAATAAGTTTCTACTATCCAAATGAGTAAACTTCTCAAAACTACCAGACAAGGATCGTGACGTTTTCTTTTTATTTTGAAAAGGAAAATAAAAGATGATTTTTTTTTAATGATAGAAAGAAGGGCATGGAGCCGAAATTGATGAATTACCTAACTCCTCTTCTTCACCCTCAGGTTTATCATGATGTTCTGTGTTACGAATTTCAGGAGGAATCCAAAGGCCCAAATCTTCCAACAGCCAAGTGGAATCAGATTCCAAAGCTTTTACTAGCATTTCTATAGAAAACAAAATCAGAACAGTAAATACCAGAGTTCATCAAAACAATTATACCACCATTCATAGACTGCTGCATCATATAAGCTATTGAATCCTAAAAAGAAACCACACGTAGTTCACAAATAATGGCGATACCTGCTTCCTCATGAAGGACTGTTGATTTTGAAGCCTCGGTCTCAATCGCCAACTGCTTAGCTTCTTTTAGTTTTTCCTTGCACCATCTTTCAACTACTTCTGTTTATTTAAGCAACCCCCATCAACATGATAACTTAATTACTACAAGTAATGAGAAATAATAAACTGAATTATATCACATATTTTGTATCCTTTAGCTCATCACACTAATCATAGTTGGTCAGTTTAATTATTAGCAGCTGATAAGTGTTTGTAAAGAACTTAGTGTAGCCATGGGAATTTAAACAAATTCAAATTTATAGATTCAAATGGGTCAAATTGATTAATGGGAACAACACTTTACAAAGGCTGGTGGTTTACATGCAATTGAATTCTGGTATGAGCTGGGGTAACCTTTTGGCATCTTTTCATCGTTAAGCGAATATGTTGTAAACTTGTAATGTACGAGTGAAAGAAGCACTCAAAACTTGAACAAGGTGAAAGCACTTTACACTTAACTGGAACACATCTAGGTACTAAAACACACAAGGTACTCACATATCTAAACTATGGCCACTCTTCCTAAAAAGACAATCAGCATTGACCCCACTTAAGTCACATGATAAATTGAGACTTCCATAGTTAACTGAGACAACAATTATGCAGGGAAAAAAAAACAACAATTATCCTGCACCACCTACCCAAAGAGAGAAAAAGGGCACGGAAAACAGGAAAACAGAAAAAGCTACGTTAAACTATAAGTTTTTGCTCTAGTATGTCACAATTTTATGAGTGGTTACAGAAATACAGAGAAATGCCTAAAGCAATCCCTTCCTTACAAAGATCTGGTTTGTCATAAAATCAAGAGAAAATTTACATGCTACCAGAATATCAGGAAGCAATTTGTTCCTCGAGACAAAACAGACAATCTTCTATATCCTTTGACGTGAAACCTACCTAAACTTCCCTTTAACCTGTGTTCTCGCCTTCACTCCTAAATATGCTATTTCTGAATATGTAACGGATAAGTTCCTTCAGAAAGCTGAACAAGTAGTTGGAATATTGAAAGCAGGAAATCTACCATACGATGATACAATATCATAAAGAAATAGATAACGGGAAAGCATACACAAACAGAAAATGAACTTATAGAAAAACATAAAAAGCCTAATGATTAGGGATTTAAACTAAAGCTACAAAATCTTTGGATTGTCTCCCTTACCAAAACTTGTACAGTTGCTCAAGAAAACGGTACTTCATTCAACCTTAACGTGACGGTATCAAAGAACCACTCAATAGTTTTTAGAATTTGTTATCAATGACGATAATTTTAGTTTCAGATACAAAAACTGAAATCAACACAGATAAAAACATAAATTCATAATCATATCTATTTCAAGACAGAGTTGAAAATCACAGTATGATGAATTATGTTTTAAACCATTTATACAAGATTTGAGATTTGATATTGCATGGCTATTAATTATTCTAGTCCAGCATAAAGATTTGCTTGAAATGCAGATAACAAAAAGAGATGAGCTAAAGAAAATAAAATTGAGCTGCACTGACCTCTCTGCTCAGTAATATTTGCTTTGGGCCTCAAGGTTTTCAACCTATCAATTATCTCATTAGTCATCTTCAGTTTCAAAGGCTGCGGCAATTCAACCGCTACCTCTCTGTAAAGCTCCTTCTTCAGTGCCCTTACCTTTTGAGCACAACAGAATAGTCCTCTATTAAATTAAAAGGACTCGCAGCATATAGCTCTACCGATTCAATCAAACGGATCTACCTAGCACCAGAGAAAACTCAAAATGCATATCTTACCAATCTAATTAGCTCAACCGGTTCAGCTGCTTTTCGAATCCGAACTGATTCCTCCATCTTCCTAATCTGATCCGGAGTGTACTCAAACGCTGAACCAATTCACAAACAAAACATTCCCTCAAAATTCCCAACTGGGTTCTCTGAAAACCACCTCAAACAGCTAGTGGATAATCCAAAGCAACAAAATTTAAAGAAAACTCATCAAACAAGAAGCTAAATTCCCAACTGGGTTTTACCAGAAACCTCAAACAGCTAGTGGATGATTCAAAGAACCAAGATTTACAGAAGCTAGAGAGAGAGAGAGAGAGAGAGAGAGAGAGAGAGAGAGAGAGAGAGAGAAACGTA
>JADOBS010301687.1:0-12511 GCA_015708375.1 Cydonia oblonga
AAAAAAAAAAAAAAAAAAAAAAAAAAAAATCTCTGATTTTCTTGGATATAGAAGCTGGTAACTCGATCTAATAGCAATTTGGATTAGAACAAGTCTTCAAGCATATGGTGGTTGTACCTAAGGCATATTTTTGAAGAACAATTTCAGCTTGGAAATACACGGAGAAATTTCTATAACTTACAGATCCATTGCGCGATAGTAGTTCAAAGGACCAGTGAATCCAGACTCCTCAAATTTTTCGGCAAAGACCTGGATATCCTCTTCAGTTAGCCATGCCGGCAGTGAAGATTGTGTCTCCAGGTAATCGATAAACTCCATGTCCGGAGGAGCTATCATATTATTGGTTATCAACAGGAACTTCTTCATCACTGTCATATAGTCATACCTCGCGAACGCTCTCTCTGCTCTTCCTGGTTCCTTCTCAGCCAAGAAACAACAATTAAGTGACATATGCTTACATATATTTGTTAGATTGAAAATTTGGACCACACATTCAGGTAAGAACCCGATCAATGACAGTCTGATAACATAAACATTTTGGGTGGGTGCGGAGTTTGATACGAACATCTGGAGAGAAAGGAAGTACCTGGAATTGAATTACATGACATCCTTCACCAAAAATTTGTCTTATGGCTTCCGTAGTTTTGGTTGTTGGAGATCTTGGAAAGTATGGAACTGACAGGTTAACCAGCGCTATCACTCTATCAGGCCTAAAAACGCTCAAATTCCAACCAGCAACTGCTCCCCAATCATGTCCCACCACATATGCCTTCTCAAATCACAAACCATTACATAAGATTCTCAAAAATCCTTAAACCCCTCACATACAAAACAACATGGATATGTTCATATAAAGTTTTAAATTTTCTTTCATTGGGATTCAAGAAGGGAAAATGATTTCCATACAACTCTTTTCTCTTTCTACAGTACCTGTTTATTTTTGCCCCTTAGTTCTTTGTTTGATTTTATTCAATCGAAATGTCAGAATATACATGGGAGAAAAAAGTCGTGCGGAGATCACTTCCTGTTGAAAAAAAGCATCTCACCTTTTGTTGACCAAAATGATCAAGCAGGCCGATGAGGTCTCCAACTATGTGGAAGATGGTGTAGGAGTTGGGGTTGAGAGGGGCGTCAGAGTCGCCATAACCTCTCAAATCCGGCGCCACCACGTGGTAGCCGTTTTCGGCCAAGTATTCGATCTGGTGGCGCCAGGCATACCAGAGTTCTGGGAAGCCATGAAGCAAGAGAACCAGAGGACCTGTCCCTTTTTCTGCTACATGAAGCCATATTCCGTTGGTTCTGATCCTCTGGTGATTCACCTCTATCATGAAATCCATGGTTGAGAGAGAGAGAGAGAGAGAGAGAGAGAGAGATTGGTCAATGGCTTGCGGAATGATGAAGATGCTTGTATACATACATAATTTAAATGTTTAGTCGTCAAAAGGTGGTTTGTAGTTGGTAAACTTGAGGGCAATAGTGTAATAGTAAAAGATTAAAATTTTGAGCCGGCCTAAATTTATTGGTTTGGCACTAAAAAAACTTGGGTCAACAATTATTTGTACTTTATAATATTTATGATTGCTCCGTTTTTAAGGGTTAACTACACCTAGTACCCTTAGTGATGTGTAGGCAAAGTCAATATAGGCAGCCTATGAAGATTTTGCAAAATATTCTCAAATATTTTAGGTAAGACGGCCAGAACAATGTGCTTGTTCCCTCACTCAGAGCAAGTCCAGCGGAGGTTTAAGCCCGAAGGACAGTGGATTGCACAGTGTTCAATTGCTAGGGTGATCAAGTCCAATTCATATGGGCTTCAGCGCCGGAGGGCGTCCAAGCCCAGGGCCCGGCACGAATCGTTGGCCCGAGAGTTCAAGGTGGGGGTGATGCAACGCTAACGTCAAGGTGACGTCAGCCATAATATAAAATTAATAAAATATAAAAAAATTAATTAAAAAAATCCAAAAAAAAAAATTGATTTAATTTTTCTATAAATATGTTATCATTATCTTCCAACTTACATCATAATTTTATATTTTCTCAAATATTTTGGGTTGTAATTTCTTATTTAATGACACATAGTACAATTAGACCGATTAAAAATCATATCCAAAATTACAAATAAAATTATTTTTTATTATCTTATAAAATATAAAATACTAATATTTTATTGCCTATTGTCATGGCTATTCAGTGTAGGGGTGGAAATGCAAAAGACAGTTACTGTTCATTAAGGCAGTTACTATTCATTGGAGGCTATTCAATAGTGACTTGTCCTAGGGGGTCTTTGCAATGGTGGAGTTGCTCTCAATTTAGAATCTCCCTTTACACTTGGTAAACTGTTCTGCAGGCTGTTGGGGCTGCTCTACAGTGGCGGTTTTGTGATTTTCTCCCTTCTCGTACTCTTTTCAAAGTGATTGAAACCAAAAACTTGTTCTCAGCAGGAACCGTCACAGCAGTACTATTAAACTCGGCATATGCTGAATGTTTTCATATTGGTTTTTATGCCTTTGCTTCCTCAGTTTTCTCTTAGTTTTCTCTTAAGACTTCCATTCACGTTTGGTTTATTATTTTGTGGATTAGTTTGGCGCTGCAGATGCTCTTCTTTCTCATCTAATCTTTATGAGTTTCTTCTCGCCCAACAGAGTGAAAGCATTGGTGAAATTCGCCATAGAGGGCTCAATAAGGCTTGACTTGTAGTGTTTCTCATCATAAGATCAGAATACATGAGAAGAGGGGTTTGGCTTCTCTCTACGCGGGCGCGTGCACGCACACACACACGACTCGGTTATTTACTTCATCCCCAACAAGAACCATAAAAGACTTTATTCCATGTGCAAAATGGACAAATTTGGATAAGGAACGATGATAATTTGATTTTTGGTTAATTTTTAGATTACAAACGTTTGGATCTTTCTTAAGCAACGCACAAAATGATCTTTGTTGCTTGTAAATTAATTTTATTTAACCGACTAACGCTTTGTCAAATACAAAGTGTTCAGTTTCAGAGTCTACCATTGTTCCACAAGATATGTTGTCCTTATTGCCAATTGGCAGGCACAACGTTGAGAGACTCCACCACCCTTCTGTCACTAGTAGTTACTTGGAAAGACAAACTTTTTCCTTCTAAACCTCCTCCAGTCTGCCAGTTTTGTCCCAGTTACGCGTCATTTGTATCCAACCAGTGGTTCATGATCGATCCAATTCTTTGTGCAATATATGTTCATTCTATGTATGATTTGATAACCTATTATCTCTATATATAAATTATAAAACCAACAACTCCTTTTGTGATCACGGGCTTCACAAAAAAAATTCTGACAAAAATATGCCCTCCAAACAAAAAAAAAAAAAATCAAAAACAGCCCAAAATAATGCAAGTGTATTTTTGTCATATAAACAATGTTTTTTTAATAATTAATTCCTTTTGTAAAGTTTTTTTTTAGTACCTCACAATAGGCTAGCAATAATGTGATTCAATCAGTTGTTTATTAAATATTATGTTCTCTTTTTTAAACACGTTAAAAAAATCTTAAGAAGCTTGTAGTGCCAGTTATAAAAAAAGTCTTTCGTACGCGCATAATAATGCGATTCAATTAGTTGTCAAATGATTATTATTTTTTAACAAACGATATTATCTACACTAATGGGAGGGGGTGGATTTAGCCTTACAATGGGCTAGCAATAATGTGATTCAACTAATTGTTTATTAAATATTATTTTCTCTATTTTTAAACACGTTCAAAACATCTTAAGAGGAGCGTATTGCTGGTTATAAAAAAGGTCTTCGCACGCGCATAATAATGTGATTCAATTAGTTGTCAAATGATTGTATCAATTTTTTGTTATAATTATCATAAACTTAAAATTGTGGCTATATAGAATGGGGTCTAAATTTTGGTTATTTTTCCAAATTTCCCATAAAAAAGGGCTTTCACACGCTCACAATAATGTGATTCAATTAGTTGTCAAATGGTCCCTTTTTTTAACAAACGATGTTATCTACACTAAGGGATGGATTCAGCTGCTTTGATTGGTTTATGAGAGGTTTCTTTTAGCATGATCTAGTATTATTCATTTACTTCAAATATTTGACTTTCTTTTTGTCATAAGAAAAAATTATTGAAGCAATTCACGCATATAAATACATTTACAACGTGTAAATCACGTGTAGCACGTCGTGATTCAGAAAATGCATTATGCACGTGTGTGAGCGCGTCCAACTAGTATTGATTAAATGAGGGAATTTTTATAGTTGGATAATACGTTTAATCATGAAATTTATAGTTGAATTAACTTATGTTCAAGAGACTTACATTGCCTTTTTATTTAAACCCTTAACATAATACCAGCCCTCGCAATGAATGGACAACATACGAAATGAAACTCAGTAGCAAGACTTCATGTTTCAATTAGTTGACGCAAGGGGTATTGTCTAATGAGCAGTGCTACATTTACTATCTAGTTCTATCATCCTCCACGTTATCTCTCTAATAAATATAGGGTTTGCCAACGCATGCACTAGCGGAGCCAAGTTAAGGGCTGCCCTGAGCTGTAGCCCAGGTAGCTTGCTGTGAAAAATAAAATTTTACATATAATTTTGATTGATTTTCGAATGTAACCTACCAAATATTTAGTCACTAATTCGAATTCTCTAGGCTTAACTATATAAAATTATATAATACAGTTTGCAAATTATCTCTTTTTCTTACATTATTTTTCTCATCGCTTCTTATACATGTACAAGTTTGGATTTGTTTAATTTTAACACGTATTTGTTTAATTACAAAAAATTTTGGCTCATCTTGTGAATTTTTTTAAGCTAGCTGATACTATGAAAAATACGGTATCAAGTTTCTTTATTTATAAAGATTTAAAATTTTAAGCTAACCCACCAGGTAAAAAATTCTTAGCTCCGCTATTGAACTCATGTGGGTCTCATTTCTATTAGAAATGTGATACAAATGATGGTACAAATAGATGATAATTAAGAATAGCATTTTTGTGAAAGTGACATTTTACCACAATGGTGGAAAAAAAGTTGAGTTCTTACATGGCGGTATGAGTTCGAACTCTGTCGGTGACTAATCTAATATCTAATATATAAAAAATTATTGTTTGACAAAAAGAAAAAAAATAGCATTTTTGTTGTCTAATTGTTAAAATTTGAATTTAAAGGGGAAAAAATATATTAGAGAGGTAACATTTGTGTACCCTATTGGTGTACCATCTAATGTAGTAAGTGATGTGTACTTGTCATTTCAATTAATTAATCTATCTAATTAAATGTTAGTTGTATGCATCACTTTGCCACATGAGATGATACATTGTTTTAAAAATTTGATCTCTATTGCAGTCATATTAGATTAGGAATGTGATTGTATAAATCCTAGTATATCTAGGAATATCTTTTATATTTTTATTAGGAGTTGATTAGCTATTAAATGTTGTAATCCTAAAGGGAAATGTTTTTACCTATCATACTACTATAAATAAAGGCACAATGGGGTGAAATAACACACACTCACAATTACTCATCTCTCTCTTCTCTCCACTATTGCCGCACCTTTCTCTCTCTCTTTCTCTATGGCGTCCATAATCGTTCAGTAAATTATGCCTATAACATGTTATCAACACACTATTGACACTACGCTAAAGAGAGTTTATTCTTCAACCAAGGGAGTATTACGTTTTAATCATTCTTTTTATGATTAATTTATTATTTTATTGAATTGATCTACATAGTTATTGATTCAATTTAATTTTTCTATGTTGAACGTGATACAACGCATTGGAGACTTAGAATACTTGGATCTAACAGAGGACATGACACAAGACCGAGCGCAATGACATTGTAGGATTCATATAGCCAACCCCACTTAGTGGGAAAATGTTTTGTTGTTGTTGTTGTTGAACGTGATATAACGCATTGGAGATGCAATTCCAGCTTTCCAAGAATGATCTTCTACAAATTCAAAGGCTTTTATTGTTTTTACTTGTAGTGCCACTAGAAAGTGTTTTTTGGCTGATAGTAGATTGGTCTCCATCACTTGTCACTTTCATTATAGTCTTTATAGACACGTGGCTTATGTCTTGCCTGAGAAGGCTTTAGTTTGCTTCAGATTTTATGGCTAGGCTTCGGGCAAATTCACCTTGTCTTGACATCTCTGAGCCTTCCTTCAATCTAGCCCAATATTCAAATATTAACCCAAATAATAATCCTTCCCAAATATGACTTAAAACAAAATATTTAACATAAAAAAGATGTTAGGTATTGGATATGGTGACGTGTTCTTTTTAATGTTTTAATTTCTATCCTTAATATTAAAGTCAAAGAGTGAATGACCGAAAGAACGAAACTCAATTCTTGATTATCAAGTGACTAAAAGAACCAAACTCATACAGATGTGCGAGTGGCATAGACTCACATGTTACTACTTTTTAAAACAACACAGACTGGTTTTTTTTTAAATGAACTGGGCTGATGGTCATTAATTACTGTTGGGCCTAAAATTTTAGTGTATTTTCATCTGGGTTTTGCAAACCTTAAGCTGATTCGGATTGCAATTTCTTCAGCGAAAAGACAAAATAAAAGTTTTAAGGTAAATTATACAAAACTATCTTAATTATGGATCGAACGATACTTTCATACATCATCTTTTTAAAATGACAATGTCATACCTTATCTTGCGAATTTGTGACAATGTCAGATCTCCGTCAGTCTTTCTGTTAATTTATCTATTAAGTGCTGACGTGGCTCCCACTCACTAATTAAAAAATAATTAAATATATTTTTAATAATTAAATATTACAAAATTAAAAATAAATTTTTTTATATAAAATTATGGATCCACCTCTCCAAATCTCCCCTCTCTCTCTCGCCTCTCCCTCTTCTCTCTCCCTGCAACCTCATCCCTAAAATCCCTACAAAACCTCGTCCCCCCAACCTTCCTCCACAACCTACCCTCTCTCTCTAATCCCTGCCCCAAATCAGAGGCACTCCATCTCTCCCCTTCTCCTTCCACAAACCCCTATTTGCCCTCGCACCAAAATATTCTCTTAAAACCTCTAGACACGTCTTCGTCTCCGCCGAGCTCGCCACCCTCCCAGTCCTTTCCTTCACCGGCGACAAAGTTGGGGAAAATTTCCTCGACCTCAAGTCGGCGCTCCCTGACACCGCGCGGGCCATCGTCTACCGTGCCATCATCGTCGACCTCTAGAACAAGAGCAGCAGCACAACATCCACCCTCACCCGCGCGGAGGGGTCGTATTCGGACCCAAGCCTAGGGATTGGAGTATCAAGATCATTCGGAATGAGAAGCGGCTGGTGATTTCGACAGCCGTGGCGAGCGCCGCGGAGAACACGATCGTGGTGGAGGATTTCAGCGATGAGTTCGAGAAGCTTGAGAAGCTAATGAGATTTGTAGGGATGAGGTTGCATGGAGAGAGAAGAGGGAGAGGCGAGAGAGAGGAGATTTGTAGAGGTGGATCCACAATTTTATATAAAAATAATAATTTATTTTTAATTTTGTAATATTTAATTATTAAAAATATAATTAATTATTTTTTAATTAGTTAGTGGGAGTCACGTCAACACTTAACAGATAAATTAACAGAAAAATTGGCGGAGGTTTGACATTGTCACAAATTCATAAGATGAGGTATGACATTGTCATTTTAAAAAGATGAGGTATGAAAGTGTCGTTCGACTTATAATTGAGGTAGTTTTGTATAATTTATCCAAAGTTTTATTTGTACCCTTTTATTTTTATTTTTGGTCAGAAACTCATTCAAAATTACGAAAGAAGCCCACATCACGAGCCGGAGCAAAATACAACGGAATAGAGGTGCTGGAAAATGCTGCGATTTCAAACTCCCTGAAAACAACAAACGAGTGTAAGTTTGAAGCACCCTTCGATTTCCAAATCCCAGATTATTGTTTAATTACTTTGATTTTAACTTTCTAATTATCTTTGAGCAGTTAATGGAGTCGACCCAATCCAAACCCGGCCTACTGTGCAATCCTGAAGGCTCGCAGAGAACCCTGTATGCTTTCTTAATGTTTGATTTTTAAGTTTTTGTGTGCATTTTTGGTGTATGGGGATTTGGGTAACTGGGGTTTTGCGGATTTAGCTTTTTGTATGAAAATTTCAATCCTTTAATTTTTAATTTTGTGTTTTTTTTAATTTTTTTAATTTGAATAATTTGTTTGATTGAAGGTACCCATATGTAACTGGTACATCTGTTGTGGCTCTCAAGTACAAAGATGGAATTTTGATGGCTGCTGATATGGGAGGTTAGCTTCCAGTTCCATTTCTGTTGCCTCACAAAAACAAGTTTTGATTTTTATTTTTTGGTCCATTATTTGATTTAGCTTCTTGTTTGGTTACTGGAAATTAAAACTTAATGTTAATGCTGAGTATATATTGTTCCTGGTGCTTGAAAAAAGCGGGATTCTTTCCGCCATTTCTCTTAGCTTCTTATGGTGAGCATTGTTGTGAAATCTTTGGAGTTGTTCCTGTACGCTTGTCATATTTGTTTCACTTTATCTGAAGGAGAAACAGTTCAAATGCGAGTGTTTTCAAATTTAGATACATTAATTTTTGTGCTTTTGTATAGGGACCATAGTGCCCGCTCTTAACAGTCAGACTGGATTTTTTTATCCCCTAAAGTGGTTTTCATGTGTCTGTTGAGGTTTCCTTACAGTATCTCCTATTTTTACGTTATGGTCGCTTTATCAGTCATGCACATCATCTTTTTTTTTAGCGTTGGAGATCCTATTGTTCATGACTCAAAATTTAGACACCCATGTATGTTCCTTTTTATGCATCTGTTGAGGTTTCGTAGCAGTATCAGTATGATTGATATGTTGATAGGTTCTTATGGGTCTACCCTGCGATACAAGAGCGTGGAAAGAATGAAGCCAATCGGAAAGCATTCTCTTCTTGGTGCAAGTGGAGAAATAAGCGACTTTCAGGAGCTCTTACGTTATCTTGATGAACTCGTGTAAGCATTATTGAATAAGAAAAATTATGAAGATAAGCGTTTGGCTACCTTCTATAATGTTTCCATTGTGATTTTTTCTATGCTTCTTTGTATTATTTGAAACAGTTGGTTTAGGATTATTCATTTCGATTTTCTGGTTGTAGCCTGTATGACAACATGTGGGATGATGGGAACTCTTTGGGGCCTAAAGAGGTGCACAACTATTTGACCCGTGTGATGTACAATAGGCGTAACAAGTTCAATCCATTGTGGAACTCTCTTGTCCTCGGTGGAGTGAAAAATGGACAGAAGTACCTTGGCATGGTAGACCTCATTTAATCCTTCCCTTAACACATTGTACTGTGCTGTGTACATCCTGAATCAGGTGACTTAGTTGCTTGTCATACTTTTTATCTTTATTCAGGTTAGCATGATAGGTGTAAATTTTGAGGACAATCATGTGGCTACGGGATTTGGAAATCACCTTGCACGGCCTATTCTTCGTGATGAGTGGCATGAGAACTTGACTTTCGAAGAGGCTGTAAAGCTGCTGGAGAAGTGCATGCGTGTCCTTCTCTATCGAGATCGGTCTGCTGTGAACAAGCTTCAGGTAGTGATTACTTAAACGTTATTTTCTGTCTTTTGGCACCCTATAATAATGACAATGTTATAAGTTACAGATTTCATAGTTTTTAGGCTGTTAAGAACAACTTAGATCTTTTTGCTAGCAATTCCTGTGGGAATTCTTCTGTCTATCGGTTTATTTTCTTTAACTGGCATATATTGTCCATGTAAGTTCTCATCTCTCTCTCTCTCTGTCTTTCACACACGTGCACGTCCAAATACTTCTTTTTACTATAGATTTGTCGTTCTGTAGTTATGTGAGACAATCTACAGTACTGGGGAAGTATGTAATTGTTTTATTTCTACACATATCCACACTTTCTTACACTTTTCGAAATGATTATATAACTGTAGTGGGAAAGTCTTTGCGTTCAAAAATTAGTATCCTTAGTAAATTGAGGACTTCCTACTAATTTCTTGTCATCCTTGAACATTCATCGGTGCTAGTAAGATGACACGTTTTAAACTCGGTAATTGCAGATAGCTAAAATCACCGAAGAAGGTGTAACAATTTCTCAGCCCTACTCTTTGAAGACATTCTGGGGTTTCTCTGCGTTCGAGAATCCAACATTGGGCGCTGCAGGATCGTGGTAGAGAGCCAACTAGGAGCTACTGTTTGATGCGTTTCTCGAGTTGTTGGAAGGCATTGTGCTCAATGTGTGCTAAATTGAACAACTTTGCCCGAAGTATTGCATATTCAAGACAAATTGTAAACCTTGAAAGACTCGAAAGAGATTCATAGAATT
This sequence comes from Cydonia oblonga, assembly GCA_015708375.1. Lineage (NCBI taxonomy): Eukaryota > Viridiplantae > Streptophyta > Magnoliopsida > Rosales > Rosaceae > Cydonia > Cydonia oblonga. The sequence continues at coordinate 10,353 of JADOBS010301687.1, forward strand.
TCACTTCCAGAGTCGCCCAGAAAATAAACCAGGACCATAAGACGATCGAGATTTTCGCTCTCTTTATGTTACATTGGAAGAAATTATTTTGATCATATTTCATTACCTCAATAGTTTGCACTGCGCGCTACATTTCATGCTAAATACGTGAAAGTAAATTGGTTTGTTATGAACGACTTTCATCTCTTTTTGCATGAATTTTATCTTTTTGATGTGAAATTTTAACGTGATGGTTAACCACAAATGCAGAACAAAAGTTTTCAAACAGAAAATTTGGTTTTTTTGAAAATATTTGAGTCATAGATTTAGTTCACATTCTCCGTTAAGATATTTGAGGAAATTAAAGTAATATGTTTAGTTTCGTTTTGAAATAGGCTTAGGGGTGTATTGGAATAAAATTCTGTGAAATTTTTAAAGGAGTTTTATCATGCACAAACTATATCTCCAAATAACATCATCAATTTAGTGATATTTTGGACTCATCCACAGACAATGAAAATATCGTTTTGTTGTTCCGATTTCTTCTACGGATTTCATGTGGACTTTCAAGTGAGTTCTCTCGAAATCTAGGCTGGATTGGTTTTGTTGTTCCAATTTCTTCCACAGATTCCATGTGGACTTTTAAGCTAATTCTCTCAAAATCGGGGCTAGATTTATCAAAACCTAACATACACAAGCACAAGATCAGACATTTGGAGAAGCTAATTTAAAGCCTCAAATTTTAAGTTTTAACCAAGAATTGGAGATGTACTGTATATCAATTCAATGAAAGTAACAACTAGGAAACCGGGACCACCAATTGATATTGTTGTATAATGTAAAACAGAGTGTTCAAAAAACTCGTGTGTACTTACTACAAATATATGCAATGTCATAAATAAAAATGTACTAAAATACTTAATTGTTTGGGACAATTTTCTTAGAATTGATATCGCTCATTTGAGCTTGCCCGTACGTAATAACTCGTCACACACTTGGTGAAGCCATAATGTTTCTTGCTTCTCAAGCATGTTACCGATAAGTATTACATACATGCACTAGATTTGAAAAATTGGGTGCCTTTTTTTCAATGTTACATCTTGAAAATCGCATCGCACAGATGAAGATATACGAAAATTTTAAAAGCCAGGCACTCAACACGACAATATTGGAATAGTATGACAATCGGGAAGACGCATGCCAACAGTACTCACTTCCCTTACAGGAGGTGAGCACTTGGGAAGAAAAGGGACATAAATCATAAGCATATAGCAACTTCTGACCTCAGTTTGTTCCATACGAATCGATAGAAACACAAATTGTTCCCTTTGCTTTACAAGTACCGAGCATTGTCAATTTATAAGAGTTACTGAGCAATTGGAACAACTCCCAGTGTTTGTCATTGCCTTTTTTCTCTCGTCTTCGTCCTCCTTTGAACAGGAAGACAGTGCATGGTTTTTACACTTTATCGTCATGGAACCACCACCTTGTCTCCTTGGGAGATCTGCCATTTCTACAGTTCTTTACATATCGGTCATTATCTTCTGGGCGTTGCTGCAGGCATATACAAAAGGGCTTCAGATACACATCCCCAACACATTTAGAATCTACTATACCATTGAATTGATAATCAAAAACGGATTCTCCATCTTTCACAAATTAATGATCGGTCATTTCCCCGTTTGAAAGTTTTAGCAGAATAAATTGATGGGACATGATCTAGCTTGCTAGTTAGAAGAACTGAAATCACCAAAGATGCAAAAATTGAAGAAGTGGAACACAAACCTTCACGGTGGAGCTTGATAGCATGGAGAGAATGCTAATACAGATGGAACTAACAGTCATGGCTGGTGACCATGAATCATACAAAATATCTACAAAATCCCATATCAACCATAGATCACATAATATGAAGCCATGAGAGTAAAATGAAACAATATATTGTTCTAAATACAGTATAACTAAAATTCAGTCAGTGAAATCATAATGGATCAAGATATTGTTTCATACAGCACACAGAAAGTAATGACAACCTAAATCTGTTGTTAAGCGGTATAGCGTCCCCAGTTTAGTAACTAATATCTAACAATTATTCAAATCTCCGGTAAAGATAAATTTAGCTTAGTTGACAGACAACATAAATCACATGGATTTCCAAGGCCAGCTTTACTAGGCAACCC
>JADOBS010301688.1:0-12511 GCA_015708375.1 Cydonia oblonga
CTTAAAACTTTCTTTCCCTGGTTTTAGCCAAGAAATTTGGAGTGAATGAGTTTGTGAATCCAAAGGAACATGACAAACCAGTCCAGGAGGTGAAAACTCATTTGTTATTCTTAGTAGATGTTGCTCCATATATCAACATAGATCGTTAAGTTGTGTACAACCTTCTAATTTAGTAATTTGATCTACAAAATCAATAGGTTATTGCTGAGATGACCAATGGTGGAGCTGACAGGAGCATAGAGTGCACTGGCAATATTGACGCCATGATTTCTGCTTTTGAATGTGTTCATGATGTATGTTTTCTGGTTACAGCAGTTAAATTTTGATTGCTTCAGTAAGGGAATCGGTAATTTATTCATCATGTTCACTGAGTCACCAGTCTCCCGTTCAATGTAGAATATGTGTGTGCGAGTTCATCTTTTAATGCTTGCCTATCTACATTCTACGCTGACCTGCGGCTACAGTTATCAGCTTACATCCTTTCAATTGGTATCGCAGGGTTGGGGTGTGGCTGTGCTTGTTGGAGTTCCGAACAAGGATGCAGTCTTTATGACTAAGCCCATTAATTTGCTTAATGAAAGGACGCTTAAGGGAACTTTTTTCGGGAACTACAAACCTCGGACAGACCTTCCTTCTGTTGTGGAAATGTACATGAGCAAGGTAACATAGTTTTTGTCTTAGATTTCAACCACTCTATCAAGCATTCAATTCCTTTATTGCAGATTCTAACAAATGAAGCCTTTCCTTTTCACTTTTCTCAACAGAAATTGGCAGTAGAGAAGTTTATAACGCATCGGGTGCCTTTCTCAGAGATCAATAAAGCGTTTGATTACATGATAAAGGGAGAAGGCTTGCGGTGCATCGTTAGCATGGAAGAGTAGCTATCAGTTCATAAATAAACTTCAATAAGTTTCCAACTTTGATGAACAGCTTTAGTATTGCCCAAAGTATGCAGTTTTACACTGCTTAAGCGATCTTCTATGTTTAATCTACCAATTTTATGTCAAGTTGGGTTCAATTAAGTACTTATCGACTCGTTTTTTATTAAAAGAATAACTCATGTACAAGTCTCAACGTTTCCTGCAATGATAAGTTCTTCGTTACCTTTCGAAAATGAAGTACCCCTATCACATGTATAAGAAAACAAATATGTATTACTGCGGTCCGCTGCCAACGGCAACCTGATTTGATCATCACAGGCCATTTGACAAACAGGACCCGAAGTTGGTGGAAATTCTTATATCTGCCTATCCGGTCACCCGTATAAACCATCATAGATGACAGATCTTTGATAAAACAAAGCAGGGTCTATAGCGAGCGTTCATTAACAGACCTCTGGTGATGGTGCTCGGTCGACATTCCAAAGAACCGGCGGGTCTGGGATCAAAATAGAGTCCCTTGGAGAGGTGACGGGATGCTATTTTTTTCTCAATAAGCCCTACGTGCTCGGTGCTCATACAAGGAAAGCATGCATAAAAGGTCCAGAACTTTAGCACACTCTGAAAACAAGGCCGCCCGGGTAGGCTGTCTTTGGACTTGGGGCTGTTGGCCTCAGCTGTAAGTTTTGGAAACAAAATGATTTTCATATTCCTGTTTTATTCTATAAGTATTATACAATAAATTTTTTTGAGCTGCTTATAAGCTCTACGAGCCAAACATACCACCAATGCTCAAGTTTGGTTTGTTTTTTAATCGAGATGAACTAGGCTTGGCTTGGCTCATTCATGAGCCGAGCTTCAACGAGCAGAACACGGTGCGAGCCCGAACTGTTTCGAACCAATTTGTAGCCCTAATCCTAAGACAGTTGAATTGAATATGTCATGTTATCATTTTTCTTTCGAAATTTGTGTTGTTGCTATATTAAACCAAACTTATCTAAAGGAAATTCTAATAAAAAGATAATTGTATTGAGTTCCTTCTAACTACTGTTGTATAACCCAAGTCCAATATGAATTAGTATTGCATCAACATGCTTTAAAATACCAATGTCAAAATGTCAGAGAGTTTTAGATTACACAATTTCACAGTTAAATCAAGGCAATTGGATGTCCGATTCAGCCTATATGACATACATCACCAACACTCCACCTTTTTCATATATTCCATACATTGCCAGCACTCCACCTTTTTCATATAACACTCCACCTTCCAGTCCAAATGGAATACGATTCAACTTCAAGATGCCTTAATTCATCCAAGTGTTCTAGAGAGAGAGACTCATCTTCTCTCTCAAAATAAGTTAACAGAGAGTCCCGTGGAGTAGTTATTGGAGGCCATTTTTTGTCAACATCCTCCCAAAAATAGGCAAAGAATTGCTCTTGACCTTTGATATTATATTTCACCATCTGTGTTTGCCAATTGGCATTTTCATCTTTTTTTGTTTTTTCCTAAGTAGAACACTCTGTGAATTACTCACCATGCACAAAATGCATAAGAGTTTTAGAACATTGGTGCACAATGACCATTTCTTGAAGCTCCTAAATGACCAAAAATCTCGATTCCTCAGACCGGAACTTTACAGCACTTCGGCTCATGCTGGCCGTGCGATCACCAGCACAGGTTCAGCGCAAAGTTTCTTACTTTCTAAGAACGTATGTATGGATTTGATCAAATTTGTGATCATCTAAAAGATGGGATTTTCTGTTATGGTTTTTGCAGCGGCTGTTGCTTGGGAAGCAGGGAAGCCCCTGGTGATAGAGAAGGTGGAGGTTGCTCCACCGCAAGCCAATGAAGTTAGGGTCCAAATCAAATACACCTCTCTTTGTCACACTGATATCTACTTCTGGGAAGCCAAGGTCAGCAAATACATAATCCATATATACATGATTTTATGGATTAACTGAGAAATATACGCAAACAGAATACGGTTACAAACTTTCAATAAAAATTTGGACTGGAAGGATACTAAAACGGTCCTATTTACGCATATTTCTCTCAAACTTTTCATTTTATAACTTATTAATCTTCTGTTATTTGTTTTGCTTCCGGGAATTCAGGGCCAGACACCATTGTTCCCTAGGATTTTCGGACATGAAGCAGCTGGGTAGGTTGTTGCTTTTAAGTGAATCTTACCAAAAGTTAGGTTGGTATTTATGTCTAGTTGCTTTCCAGTCTTGATTCTTTTTCTTTCTTATGTTTCCCCATGTTTTTGTCCAAATTATGAATACAAATGCTTATTTTTCGTGACAGCGTCGTTGAGAGTGTTGGCGAAGGCGTTAAGAACCTCAAGCCAGGGGATCATGTGCTTCCAGTTTTCACTGGGGAATGTGGGGATTGTCCACATTGCAAATCTGAGGAAAGCAACATGTGTGAGCTGCTGAGAATCAATTGCGATAGAGGAGTCATGATTGGTGATGGGAAAGCAAGGTTTTCGCAGAATGGGACTCCGATTAATCACTTTCTCGGCACATCCACGTTTAGCGAGTACACAGTTATCCACGAAGGCTGCCTCGCCAAGATCGACCCAAAGGCACCGTTGGATAAAGTCTGCATCCTCAGTTGTGGTGTGTCGACCGGCTTAGGTGCCACTCTGAAAGTAGCAAAACCAAAGAAGGGTTCTTCAGTTGCTGTCTTTGGACTTGGGGCTGTTGGCCTCGCTGTAAGTTTTGGGAACAAAATGATTTTCACATTCCCGTTTTCTTCCATTACACACCTCCCTTTAATTTTATCGATCATTGGTTCTCTCTTAGCGTTGTTTCCCATTTGGTAGTTAGAATTATATAAGTGTTTCTCTTTCAGGCTGCAGAAGGTGCAAGAATTTCTGGGGCATCAAGGATTATTGGGGTAGACTTGAATCCCAAGAGATTTGAGCAAGGTATAGTTGTAATCTTATACATCGTCGCCGTAAAATTACCATGGTTTAAAAACTATTTGCAAAACATAGCAAACCAATTCTTGCTGAAAACTTTGGTTTACCTGGTTTAGCCAAGAACTTCGGAGTAAACGAGTTTGTGAACCCGAAAGAGCATAACAAGCCAGTGCAGGAGGTGAAGACCCGTTCTTAATTTATACTTAAAACCCCCTCACAGACAGTTCAACTATATTCAATCTTATATCATATCTTTAAAATCTACAGGTTATCGCTGAGATGACGGATGGTGGAGTTGACAGAAGCTTAGAGTGCACCGGGAACATTAATTCGATGATCTCCGCTTTCGAATGTGTTCATGATGTATGCTTAATTTTTATATTAACAGAAGTTGCAATTTAAGGGTTCATATCTTGCAACTCAAGAAACACATATGTTTTGATTGGTAATGAAACAGGGGTGGGGTGTAGCGGTGCTTGTAGGAGTGCCAACCAAAGATGCAATCTTCAAGACAAACCCTACGAAAGTACTTGATGAAAGAACCCTCAAAGGAACATTTTTCGGCAACTACAAGCCTCGGAGCGACCTTCCCTCTCTCGTGGACATGTACATGAACAAGGTAACCTAAGTTTCTTCGAAAAATCTCCAATGCTTTCTCGAGTGATCGATTCTTCAACTGTGGATTTTAACGAATGTTTTCTTGATCACTTTCGATACAGAAACTGGAAGTAGAGAAGTTTATAACGCATCGACTTCCTTTCTCGGAGATCAACAAAGCTTTTGACCTAATGTTGAAGGGGGAAGGCTTGCGGTGCGTTATTAGCATGGAAGAGTAGGATTAATGTCCAAATTCATATACTAATGAACTATAATAATAGCAATAAAGCTCTTAATTAACATCACAAGATAACCAATGTGTATCCGAGTTAGTGACTAGAGACTCAAAATCAGACTGAGACTCCGATGCAGACTCAGACAGTGGAGGAGCAGAAGCTGGTGGCGGTGTACAATTTGATGGTGGTCGAATTATAAATACATGATGCAAACTGAAGAATGAAGAATCGAACACAAAATCTGTAATGCGAAGAGGAATGTTATGCGTCGTCGTCTGATGTTATTGTAACATCTTTTTAAAAGTTGTGAAAAACAAGCAAGCAGATTTTGTGCCGCCACTAGCTATATACCGTCACAATTTCCTACCATCCACCAATGCTAACTTCTGTAGGAAAGGCCATTCTGTTGTGTATAATAAGATCTCCATGAGCTCTGCAAAGAATACAAGTAATTAACTTCCACCCCACCATTCGAACTGGGCGACGCCTTGCTATGCTAGGTCTTTCCAAAAAGCTTAAACCAAATCCCTTGTTCCACCCATGTGATGTGGCTGTTACTTGTACTTCTCCATGATTCTTCTGGCTTCTTCTAGACTGTCGTCCATCCCGTCTTCCTTTGGTGTCAAGGTGGTGCCTCCACTCCACCTCGGCCCTTCATCCTTATTCAAAGCGATGAATATAAAGTATACAAGTCCCATCGTAGCCTGTTATCATTGAATGCTTACTTCTATACAGTTATATGATATACGTAGTTTAAAAAAGAACACTATCCATACAAGAATAATGTTCTCTTATTGACGATGAATATATTGTCTACATAGCAACTCATTTCTTTAAAGGCTTATTTTTTCTTATGCCCCCTTGGAACTTGAACATAATCCCACTTCCCCCCTCAAACAAAAATATCGCCACTTTGCACCTTGAAACTCAATTTTCACTCTACTTTGGTTAGATTCCGTTTATTCCATTAAAAAGAGACGAAATTTGCTTATGTGGAAGAAATATTGCTTACGTGGAAGAAAAACTGGTCCCAATATGGTGAATCCAATCATCCCATTCTCAATGAAAAAATTCGAAAGCAAGAGCAATTGTTTCAAATCAGGTGGGTTTCAAATTTCCAATTAGCTACCTTTTCATTCTCGACTATGTCCTTTAATATTACCAACCCATGAGGCTTAACTCAGAGAACTGAATACACAAATCACCACTAACACATCTCTCTCACTCTTCCCCGACTTCCCTCATCATAAGCCACACGGCCCATACCCACACCAGTATTAACCCCTCCCTCGTCAGCTGTTGTCCATCTAAGAGAAAGAGTAACAGAAAAGTAATTATTATAAATAAAGGGAAGAGGGATGTGGCGATGGGGAGGAGAGTGGGGAGTGGGGAGGGCATGGGGAGGAGATGGGTTTTCTTTTTTTCTTTTTTAATTGTCATGTCACCATAGATAATGGAACTCTAATACCACCTACGACGAAATTACTAAATTGCCCTTCCACATTAGCATATTTAACGGAAAAGATAGATTTCGACCAAAATGGAGTGAATATTGAGTTCCTAGGTGTACAGTGGCGATATTTTTGTTTCAGATGGGAAAATGAGACTAAATTCGAGTTCTAGGGGGCATGCCAAAAAAAAGCCTTCTTTATAGTAAGGTAGCAAAATAAGCAATCTACTGTTCTTGCAGGAGGAAAGAAATAGACAACCCACCAGCACAAAGAAAACTGTAGACAGGAAAGATTTGAGCACAAATAGTGAAAGAGTCAATGCCACTAGTCACAGAAACCCTTACAACTAGTCTCGGCACTGAATTCTAGCACCCCAAAAGCAAAATGAAAACAGAATATCAATGATCTTCAATTTGTACTGAAAGCAAGAAAAACACTGTGCACTGAAATGCAAATAAAACTTCGAAAAGGGTAAGGCTCCGCAGAACTTACAGGCACGAGATTGGTTCCTGCCTCAACCCCATCTCGCCCAACTTTCCATGCCGTTTGCAGAGCTATTTACATAATTTAACCAGTAGTTAACACAAATGTAAACATAAAACTGGTAGTAACTGTTTGCTCTCTTGTATGAGCAGGACAACAACAAAAGTAAATCATGTGATGCAGAGGGGTAGCAACATCGTTAATTTAATGTGAATTAAGTTTTAAAGAACAAAATAATGTCCTCAAAGTGATAATGTAACTCAAAAACTCAACCACAAACCTAATATCTTATCCTAACAATTAAAAATCCTGACTCAAAATTAGCCTGCATTTAAAGGTCGTAATAGAAATGCCTTCTTGGACTATTTTTCATGGAATTAGAAGTGGATCCTCTATAAGAGTTTTCCGTTGACGAAAACAGAAAAGTAACAATAAGAGGATCTATTCTTATGAACCTAGAACCGTAAAAGAACAAATGTCACGTAACCAAAATTCCCCTAAGAAAATCACACTTACTGCACATTGCAAATCAGTAATCAGTCAGTGTTTCACCCACCAAATATTAGGCTTTCATGGGTTATGCATGATTCTTTAATCTTCCTGCAAGAAGATTCAAGTATTCACAAAAATTATCATTCTAGTCACAACTTCACTGCCTCTACAATAACCTCAACGTTCCATGACTTTCACTCTCCTAACCAAAAATCACTGGAATATAGTTTCTGTCCAAATCTGTGAATTGATACACAAATCTAAATCTAGAGACACATAATTCCATTATCTAACAGAAAGCGAACATGCTTTCTGTATACATATGCACATTACTACCTACTCACCATTACTATTCAGCTGCAATAACATCATTTATCAGAACCCAGAAACCAAAAACAGAAAAAACCCAATCCAGAAATAACACAAATTAAACAAACCCCCCCCCAAAAAAATGTTCAGCATGCCATTCAATACTACAAATCAGAATAACAAAAGCAGTGAAGTGCAGCTAACCTTTGAAGAAGTTTCACTGTGAAGCAAATACAACAGGAACAACAAAGCGATGATTCTGAGTCCTCTGCCTCTTAATCCGAATAGCTGAGAGCAAAGACCGCTTCTTTAGCCTTAAAGATGAATTGGAGGAGAAGAACTGAGAGTGGGTGAAAACTAGGGATTGATTCTTGTAACAGTTTGGGGATTGTGCGGTTATGCAGCATAACCGAACCCGCCATCGAGTTTAGCTTTCTGCAAAAATGTCACGGAAAATTAATTGGGAGAGCTTCAACCGCGATTTGAGGTTTTACTCAGGAAGAAGGGAGATCAGTGTGCGACTCCCTCTCAGCCTCACAGGCGGAGCGTTGGAAAGGGCCTACCGATGCCCAAATTTAATTTGGCCCAATTTTATGGGCCAATTTTTCTCTAGCCTTTTTTTTGGGCCAATTTTTTTACTTTCTAAGTCAAATTAAATTAATATAACATTACGCAATTGATTATGATAAAAAGTTTCTTGGCAATTCCTATTAAGATTTTACTTTGTGAGAAGAAAATCTATCAAAAAGTATTAATTTATGAAGAAGGCCACATCAATTTAGGAGGGAGGCAATGAGAAAATCGATTAAGGTGGTTTAGACATATGAAACAAATATTTATAGATGATCCGGTTAGACAATGCGATTATGAAACAGACGTTCAGAGAAAAATAGAGAGAGGAAGACCTAGTAAAACTTAAAAAAAGACTTTAAGAAAAGGCATAGAGTACTTGGAACTAATGAAAAACTTTGTACAAATCTAAGCGAAATTGTTTTACAATTTTAAAAAACCGATCCCAATTAGTAAGATAAAACTTTGTTATTGCGTTATTGTAGTCGTTATCCAACTAGGACAGCAAGGCCATGTACCACTCCTTTAAGATGTGGTTTTTTTTTTTTTTTTTTGGTAACTGAGAAATCTAATCCAGGGCCAAGAGGCCAAAAAGCATACAAGAAAGCCTACACAGAGGTAAACAATGAAACAACAACTAACACAGTGCAAAGGGATACAACAAGGAGGACGCCACAACTAAGCGATGATGTCGCCCATTACACTGCCAAAAAAGAGATTAGTGAGGACAAGGTAACTTGTCATTGTTCAAGACAAAAACCAACGAAGATGGGGGTCGATTGACCCAAACAACATTACACATCTCTATATTACCGACCAATGTAAGAGAATCCGCCGCCATGTTGGCCGATCTTGGAACCCAAGACCAACGAAAATCCTAAAAGGTTTCACCCAAATCCCAAGCATTCGCCAAGATAGGGAAAGCCTCCCAATTGCCATTTTGTAATGACTTTGAAAGACACGAAATTGATTCCAGAGAATCAGATTCCATAATGACTGATCGAAGACCCAAGAAGACCACTAACTCGCAACCTCGAAGCAGAGCAACAGCCTTCGCCATCGCAACACAAGAAGCTGAAATTGGGTATCTCGTTGCAGCAATGAAGACCCCCCCGCAGCCCGTGCCACCACAACAACAAATCTAGATCTAGTCAACCTAGACCAACTTGCATCAACATTCACTTTAACAAATAGAGAGGAATGAAGGATCTAACTAGTAACCTGCCTTACCCAACCTTGATCCGCTAACCTCGTATCATCATGGACCAACCACGCATTAGTGAACTCAGCAACGGAATTGGAGATACTCAAAATCACATTCGAATGATTGATAAGGGCTTGGTTGAAGACAAAATCACTCCGGGACCTCCAAATATGCCAACAAGAGAAAGCCACATATGTCTACACCCACTATCAACTTGCCGTAGAGCCTAAGTTGGATGTAACGACATAATGTAGCCAAGGAACCCAACTAAAGATATCACCATGGCTGATATTGTAATTAGGAGCCCCATCCAACCAAATTGACTCGACCCAAGGGTAAAGGAGAATGAGATGTTCAATAGTTTCTTCTTAACACAGACAGATTGGACAGGTAGGGGAAGGAGCAGATCGTTTCCTAAACAGTACAGCCATAGTAGCAATAGCTTTATGCAAAGTATGCCAAAGAAAGTGGCGAACCTTAGGCGGCACCATAATCCTCCAAATGGACTTCCATAACATCTTCGGAACAGAACGAGTGGAGAGGGGGCGGTGATCCCTCAATTCAAGGGATCTCGATTGCATCCATAAATAACCAGATATGACCGAGTAAATTCCATTTCTGTTTGACGCCCAAACCAGTCTATCATTCCGCCGAGGATTCCCAATTGGGGTTTCCCTAATTGCCATGCATTCCTCCGTGGAAATGAAAGGCTGGAGAAAATCAATGTCCCAGGCCTTAGAAGATTGACTTATTAAGGAACTAACCCGGGTGCCTCTAGTAACCGCAGTCCCACCAGAAGGAAGAGGATGACCCATCGGTAAAGCGGGGAGCCACCTGTCAACCCAAACACGAACCTCCTCCCCTCCCATGATCTACCAATGAGCCCTATTTTGAATTAAATCCATTCCCACAAGCAAGCTAGTCCAGGCCCAGAAGGCATGGCCCACTTTCTTAGCATCTAAAAAGGAGCAATTCGGGAAATAATAGACCTTCATCACTCTAGCCCACAACGAGTCCGGCTCAACAATCAAGCTTCAACACTATTTGGCAAGGAAAGCATCGTTAAAATCCTAAAAATTTCTAAAACCCATACCACCCAAATGCTTCGGCAAACCCATAGTCTCCATAGAAACCCAATGAGCTTTTCGTCTCCCACAAGCATCCTCCCACCAAAATTTCGCAATCAAAGCATCCAATTCCTTACAGAGAACAACATGAAACTTAAAGATGTGCATTGGGTAGGCGGGAATGGCTTGAGCAACAACCTTGATTAACACTTCCTTCCCCGCTTTTGACAACATGTTCTGCTTCCAACCTTGCAACTTCCCCAACAGACAACCCTTCACATAAGCAAGTCCTCGTTTCTTCCCAAATAGCAGGCACCCCCAAGTAAGTACCTGGGTTCTCCACAACAGGCATTCCCAAGATATTTCCCAACTCCATGGACATATTCGAAGGAATATTGGCCCCCAAAAAAGACACTAGATTTCTGCATATTAATTTCCTATCCCGAGGTTGCACAGTAGAGCTGAAATGCAGATGTAGAGGTGGTATTTCTATTCCCACTCCCGGACGAAATCCAACCACATATTATTTGTGTTAAATGATCATATTCCGGCCAAATTAAGAAAATACTTGCATTTTCCTATGGGTGTGCACATTGTCCATCCTTGTGACTAATTTATTTTCACATTACAAATTATATAATTAGAACTGTTTATTTTTTTAATCTTCATTAAAGATGATCTCTATAAAATATCAGTAAAATCTCTATTTAAATTTATCTGATACATATAAATGACTTCTTGATCTCCGATTCGAATGAATATTTCTAAGGATGACCTTGATGAACAAAGAAACAAATGATTTTGATTATCAAACTTATACAATAATACATTTACGACAAAACATAGATAAAGTGGTGCAGCCCATAATATGAATGTAAGTATCACCCCTAAATTAATGGAGGCAGATTGTCTGCCCTCCTGTTTGGGTGCCCTTTCCATGCTCTCCTATTTTGTGCGGTTACGGTTAAGCCACGTCAACATTTTGTATTGATTTTTTTTTTATAGAGATAAGAAGACAAAAAGCAATAAGAATATAAAATGTTGATGGGGGTTAACCGTGACCGCACAAATAAGAGGGCATTAGAAGGACACCCAAACAGGAGGGTAGACAATCTGCCTCCTAAATTAATGTCTGTTTTTGGAAAGGCTTCCGGGAAATCCTCAAATGAGAAGAGTAGGTAAAATACCTGATAATCGAGTACGATTTCTACAAGAAAGAGGAGGCGGACTTCTTCTGGCGACAACCTTCTTTTGTTAGGATATGAAGGATTAAGTAATGATAAGTAATGACATGTGTTTAGTGATTAGTGTGCCATGTGGCTGAAAGTAATTAGTTCAAGACTTGAGTTGGTTATTACTGTGTATTTATAAGGCTTTGTATTGGTTTATTCTATTGGTAATGAGAATTCTGTTTCCAATAAACTCTCTCTCTGTTCTTTCGATATTCTTGCTTTCTTCATCTTCGTTATCATGGTATCAGAGCCGGTCGAGGCTCGCGCCGTCGATTGACGATCCTTGTTGCTTCCGCTCGTCTAGCTTCTGTGTTGTTGGTTGGTTGGAGTCGTGATTCAGCTTCGTCAGTGTTTCCTCCGGTGCTGATTGTCTGTGTAGTCAGTGTAGTTGGTGTCGTCGGTGGCGTCGTCTGATTCGATTAAACCCTAGCATTTCGGGATTTTTCTGCATATTGATCGATTCTTTTACTTTGAGAAGGTGATATTCTTCTATTTGTTCGCTTGTTGATTGTTGCATCTTGATTGTTGGTTGTCTTGATTCTTGATTACATAAACCCTAATTTTTGGGGATTTTTGGTTGACTGTGTACAGAAGTTCTTGATTTTGTTTACATATTCGAGATGGTAACTCCGGCGCAATTAGTTCTTACTCAATCGCCGATTGTTTCTCTTATTCCTAGTGTGGGTAATACTGTCACTGTGAAAATTAGATGATTCCAATTATGTTACTTGGAATTTCCAAATGGAGTTGTTGTTAGATGGCAATGGAATCCGTGGCTTCGTTGATGGCTCTGTTACTTTTCCTCCCAAGTTTGTTGAGACTGATTCTAAAAGAAAGGTTGATGATAATACACCGATAATTTCTGATGCATATAAGGTGTGGAAAATTCATGATAAAGCATTGATGACTCTTATTACTGTTACCTTATCATCTGCTGCCTTGTCTTGTGTAATTGGATGTCAGAGTTCTCAAGAAATGTGGCTGAGTCTTCGAGAACGTTTTGCAAATATGACTCGAACTAGTATTGTTCAGATGAAAATTGATTTGCAGAATATCAAGAAA
>JADOBS010301689.1:0-12511 GCA_015708375.1 Cydonia oblonga
GACTTTTCCAATGATTTTCGATTTTTCGTTGAGTCACATGCTACTTGTGAAATTTATGTGACATGTGAACGTTGAAATTTTAATTATTGATCAACATTTATTTCACCGAAATTTTGATGTCTACAGTAACTTCTTGTCGTAAAATATATATAGGTTCCAAAAGATAATACTACTCATATGTAAACAGTAAAATATCCAAACATTAGTAATGTGTCAAGGATGCTGGTACTGAAATAATAAGCAATAATATTTACAAAGCTCATCAAAATCATATAAGCACACAAGTTATGCAGATGGTAGCTACGTGAACAGGCTGAGCGTATAAGCTACATTCTAGTACTATGATCACATGAAGATTGGCCTAAGTGCTTGCATACGAGTCCTAGTTGCCTACTGCAATCTAGGGATAGCCTGACACCTATTTTGGATCCAAAGTGAAAGTAAGAGTGCATATGAACATACACGTAAAACTGATCCTGGTCCAAATAGTACAAATAAAAAGAGACACCGTACAAACATTTATGAGGAGTAGATATAGTAAGATATAGTACAAGAATGATCATATCACAGTTTTATAAACAACAAATAATAATAATAAGCTTGGATTTGATGCAGGTTTTAACTACAAACGAGCACACCTTGATGTAGCTTCGGAAAGGTCAGTTGAAAGACTGAGTTACAAGGTGAACCTTACATCAGCCGTTCATATTGTGGTGGTATGTTCATCAGTCTAAGAAACGGTTGATCAATGCGACAACTAAAATTTGACTGATTGGCATTCCAAATTATGAAAAGTTTTTGAAATTTGAAGCTGGATAGCATTAAATCTTGTATTGATTTGCTGTTGTTATGGATTTTTTTTCCGACTCTTTTTAGCTGAATCGTAGGTGTTACTTATTATACGGTGTGTGAGAACATGCTATGATGTGCTTTGCAATGGAACCAGTGGGGTATGCGTCAAGGAGATCCTCTGTCTCTGTATCTATACCCACATGTTGTTGACTATCTTTTCATATGAAGAGCGAGTTTTTTAATTTGTCCCGAGTTTCACTTATAGTCCTTCATTTATGTAACGCATCTCACGTTCGGTCTCCCTGCCAACTTTTTCATGTCTTCTTACACAAGTAGTGAGGAGATAAAGTGGAGTCCCTTCCAAATTGTACACTAACTAGATCAAGTTGATCAGACCATTCGTTATCACAACATGCCTAGATCATGAATCGTGACAGTGGTGAATGGATCGAAATTTTTATGTTATCTTTAGTTTGGCTTAAAGATTCGCTCTGATATTAAAAGTCTTCTTACAAGACTCTAGTTGTACTTGATATGACTTTGCTAGGAATTACATATTGGTAAGAGCACTTAGACAAAGTGCTAGCGCTTTTCCACTTTACGCTCTTTTTTCCACATGTTGGTGGACCTTTTCTATTTTTCCCGCCTTATTTTTTCACTTTCTTTTGGCCCGAAACATTATTAATATTTTTTTTTTTTTACTTTTCCTAAAAATAATACAAGTAAATCTTAGAAAAACATTTAAAGTGCTTCCTGAAAGAAGCACACAACTGATGCTTATTGCAAAAGTCACTTCAAGTGCGTTTGGAATCCAAAAATATTTTCTTTAAAAGCGTTTTCAGTAATTTTAAAAGCACTTCCAAACCACCCCTAATAAAGAGGAAAACGAAACAAATCAAGTACCTCATTATCTTCTTATTATTTTAAATTTGTGTGACATTTTGGACATCATGTTCTACAAAATGTTGTTTTCTAACGTTAGTCCTATGCTTTAGTAATACTGCTCTTCGTTGATGAATAAGTTGTATGACTTTCATGAATGGTGAATTTGATACTATTTGATACACACACACACACATATATAAATATACACACACTATATATTAAGAGAACACACCTTGTCAACTTTTTTGCCCACTTTTTCCAATTTTGCCCTCACTTTTGAAAACACAATGTTGAGATAAGGAGGGCAAAATAGTAATTTTGTACCTTTTGACAAAATGACAATCATATCCCCTTTTTTCCTATTTTGCCCTCATTTTTTATACACAATATTTACATATGGAGGGCAAAATAGTAATTGTGTATCAAAATATTTACATAAGATAAAAATATGCACTTATTAAAAGAAATTGTCGCACCATCATTTTTTCATACAGGTAAGTGAAATCATGATGTTTTTTGGATAGTTTGAATGAACTAATGCGGTTGCGCTTGAGGAGAATGTGGGAGGAGGTGGGCGGTTGCGGTTGCGGTTGCGCTTGAGGAAAATGTGGAAGGAGGTGGACGGTTGTTCACACACACAAAGTGTGTGCTCTCGGCTACTATAGTTGTATAAAAACAATGTTGCTTTCTAATAATATGGACTAAGGTCTCATTTGACAAATCGTATAAAGGATCAGATAGGACTAATTATACGGACTCGATCGTTTGGTGTTCACTCATATTAAATAAGCGCCGAATTAATTTATCCGGTCTGCTTATTTAACACGATATACACCCGCTTATTAAAACCAACCAAAAGGCTTGGATTATTAGTCAGTTTTGCTCTTCTACTCTCGCGAACTCAACCCTCTTTCTCTCGCCTTCTCTCAGCGTCATCTTCCTCCTCGCACATTCTCTCACCATCGTCGTCCTCCCCGTCCCCATTATCCCTCTTGCCTTTTCTCGACGTCACTTTCTTTCGCTGTCTTTGGTCTCCTCGTCCTCGTTCTTGTCATCTTCTCCTCATGGCCTACTCTCCATCTGATAGTTGGAGATGCCCACAAATTCTCTCACCGGCCGTCTTACTCACACCAACCACCGCACAAAGAAAGTTTCATTCTTGTTTCAAAACAGTCGAATTCAAATTAGGTTTTTTTCAGTACTGCAGTGGGTTTCGTATTTTAATTATTAGTTGTGATATTTGGGAGATCTGGTAATTTGGCTGTTTGAATTTAAGTGGGATTTAGGTTTATCATTTTGCTGCCATGATTTGGTCTGGGTTTCTTAAATAAGGTTTTCTTGGTCGAGAATTGATGATAATTAGGAAAAATTTATCTGGGCAATTTTTTTTTAAAAATTAGATTTTGTGTTGTAGGCATAATTTACTGAACAATTATGGAGGCCATAGAGAGAGAGAGAGAGAGAGAGAGAGAGAGAGAGAAAGGTACGGCAATAGTAAAGAGAAGAGATAGATGTGTAATTGTGGGTGCCTTCTATTCTACCCCATTATGCCTTTATTTATAGTAGTAGGGAAGGTTAATTCCTTACCCTTTAGGATTACAACATTTAATAGGTAATCGACTCCTAATAGGAATATAAGCGATATTCCAAGATATACTAGGATTTACACAATCACATTCATAATCTAATAGGACTGCAACATTCCTCCTTGAGTGTGTAAATACTTAAGTAAATGGCGCATCAGGTCTTCAATGATGAAGTAAGTACAGTTGATGAAGTCGTAGGCACAATGAGCGAATGCGAGTCTCAGATCAACAAAAGAATGCATAAAAAGGTAAAACTCACAAAACATTGCTATGGTAAAACCCAAGGTAGGAGAAAAACTCATAGACTAAGGAGAAAAGTGAGACGTTGCATTAAGTCAAAACTATACGTCTTTTGGACGCAAGTAGAAGAGCTCACAATCAGCCCAGGATGGGTGCCTCGTTAAAACCTAGTTAGGTAGCAAAAACCCAATGGGAAAAATGCTCCTAATCGTAGGGAAAAAAGTACGTTAAGATCAAGTAAGTATACTTCTGGATACTCCCCCTAAGTTTGACATAACTTTCAAATGAGAACTACAAGCATTTCATATGAATAGTTAGGCATACTAATTCCTCGGACAAGCTTCTGGAAGGTTAACCTCGGCAATGACGTCGTGTAGAGTCGACAAGGTTGTCTGGGATCGGCTTACATGACTTCAATCTCCTGATGCTTTGCTAATGTAGATGTAGACGCAATATTTCTTGGCGTTGGCTTTGTTGATGTATCATGGCTTGGTCGGGTGGATACATGCGGTATAGTCTTCCTGGATCGTTGACGGGACTCAACAATGAATGAAAATAACATGTACTTTGAATATGCTCAACAAGAACTCCTAACCATGTCTCACTTATGGCATAGTGAAGTAAGGTGAATCTTGGAACGATTCGAAGATTTCGCAACTAAGGTCATATCGTGGACCTCCAAGATATTGCGATATCTCTAACGGTAAAGACATAACCATTCAGAGATTTTGCCTTGTGTAGGTTTGATAAGTAACCTACGTCAGCATAACAAACAAGGCAAGCATCATTTCGAGGATCAAGGGGGTTAGATCCGCTCAAGATGCGTTGGGATTTGATTTTCCCAAATTCGTAGTACCTTCATGGTACATCTTTAATACCAATTCAGTGGTTGCATATAGGCACGGTGATGCATCTTTACCAAGATCAACAACGAATGAGATATCATGTCTTAATACAATGAGCTAAGTACAACGAAGCGCAAAGTTGAACTTTAGATATGGAATTTCGAATTCCATGACCTCTTCAAGGGTCTCATTTGCATATAGCGTATGGACAATCAAAGGTATACTCAAAAGGTGACACATTCAAGGTGTAGTTCGACTGGTAGACCAAAATACTGTCAAAACAATGCTTCAACTTCAGGTCAAGGCATAAACGAGTTTTTCCAAGATCCTTCATCTCAAATTCCATCTTCAAGTGTAAGGAAGTTTTCTCAAGCTCATCCGGAGTCTTAGTGAGATTCGTGTTAACGACGTAAACTATAACTCTAGTAATTTGGAATAAGACGTCATAGTTTAACACACAAGGGCATAATTCATATTCCTGACTGATCAAATAATCACTTAGACGGGTATACCATATCCGTCGGATGGTAAGTGAACGCCTCAAACAAGTTAAGAGGGTGTTATGTGGTTTGGAATTATTTGAACAAGTCCATGTAATTCTTCGGGAACTTACACGTAAATCTCTATATCTATATCCCCATGGAGAAAACATTAACCACATTTCATAATGTTGCTATCAATCATAGAAAGTTTGAGAGAAACCTTGCACCGTAAGGCGTGCATCATATTGCATATTTCATTCATCTCATAACACTTCATTTCCCACTTGTAACACAGCAGGGTTACCTTGGGCAGTGTAGGAACGACAGGTCTAATACACACTTTGGTAAGGAATTTGACCTGGATTTTTATTTTGGTTGTCCAATCAGTTCTACGGTGTCGCTTAATCAATGGAACACGGTTCGATATTGTTGATTTTTATTTATGTTGGTAGCTACCATATAAGTGAAAATATCATCGATGGTAATCTCATTTCAATTCCATTTAGCTCATTCAAACTAGTATACTGGACCAAACACTTCAAGCCTCGGGAGTAATCCAGATTAATCTCATGAGATGGAAATGATTTGAGACAACGATCAAGTATGGATACATTGTTGTGTCGTGTCTTCCTCTTCTAGGGAAGTGAATCTTACGAAACGAGTGATCTATCGTGCTTCAGGCCAAGGCAGATTGATTGGCTATCCGCCGGTGTACCGAACCGTCCAACAAGGGCATCCAAACCGTCCAACAGGGGTGGCACAGCCTCCAAGGATGTTGACTCAATGTCCGTTAAGTATGTCTATCCTTGCAGGCATGTTTGCAGCTGGTATATGATCTCATCACTTTAGCTAGATCAGAGGAATGGTCTGGAGCAACATTCTGAAAGCTAGAATTCATCACACTTGTGCAGTATGGGGATCGAGATGAGACATAGTGGGCAACGTCCACGCAAATTTGCACCGTTCTCCAGGAACGTTGACATTCTTATCTCCCCCTAACGGCGAGAAGACTGTCTCATAAAAGTGACAACCCGCAAATAAGCGGTAAAGAGATTGCATGCAAGGGCTCAATGAGAGCTAGTGATCATGGAGAGCTAGTGTGAAGGAGAATCATGATCGACAAAGATTTACATCCTTCTTTGAGGACCCATATTGGTACGTTGTGGCAGTGCAACTTGGCACATGGAATGCACACCCAAATGCGTAAATACGAAAATCGTCAGGTTCGTACCCAGTAACCAACTGTAACGTCAAATAGGTTGGGTGTCAATGGGCCTCAAGGCGAACCAACAAAACTATGTACAAGATTGCATAGCCCTAGGCAAAAATCGAAAACTTGGTACGTTCACCAAAATTCGGGCGATCATTTAAATTGCGCTTTATAATCGCTAGGCGAGGCTATTTGGAGTGAACATGGGAATTCAATATTCAATTATAAACCCAAAATACATACAATACTTTATCGAACCATCAATATAAACTCTCCAGCATTATCTAGCCTCCCGAACCTTAAGGGATAAGTAGGGCGGTGAACCCTTAATCGGCCATGAGGTTTAGCAGCAATGTGTGTGGACAAACATGTGACCAGTTTGTCGATTCATCAACCAAAACCATGAGTATTTATATAGTCCGCATTTTGGTTGTATTAGTCCACATATATTCCCTTGAATCCACTGTAAAAAAAAGGTTGATTTTGTATCTTTGCGATGGATGATTTAGAAAATCAATTTCTTTAGTGAGAAGGCGTGGCAAAGTGTGCTTGTAGGCACAAGATCCTTACTTCGGGTAAGGAGATGCGTTGTAACATCATTGTTTAACCTAAGTGTACCAAAAGGTCATGCAAAAGTAAGTAAACTATTCAATCACCAGGCTCCAGGCCGGCCACATGTGGTGTATTCCCAGTTGGGGGACAACCCATTGGCCCAAAATCAAAGCTTCAGGCTCATTTTTGAGGTGGTGCAAAGATATTCCACTCTATTTTCTTCAGTAGTTTCATTTATGATCACCATTTATGATCATTGTCATCTCGAATAGCCTTAAAAAACTCAACAACAGGGAGAATTTAAGGTCCCTTAAATGCTAATTCAGTACCATTCATACAACGAGGAGCTTGCCAAATGCTCTTAATCAGGTTGGATAGACCTGAAGTCGTTGTTAAAGATGTGATTTAGGTATAAAGTTAGTGTGCGTAGTACACATTCATCCAGACAACTAACTTTCCCACATTCCTACCAATCATGTGTTTAATTGAATTGGTCACATGTATTAAGAAACATGATTCAATTAACTCATATTCGAGGACAATATCAATAAGATTATCCAAAACTAAAACATACACCAAACTTGAATCCAAGAACATAGAAAAATGTTCATAAAGTAAATCAAAGTTACTGGGGGGATTCGGCCGACAAGGCCATTCATGTCAAAATTCTGCTCTTCCAACGATGTTCGGTGGAGCAAAATCAATCTCACGTATTGACTATGAGAATGGTACTCCTCAACATCATTGGTAGGGGCACAAACAGGTACATAACCAATGATCTATTCCATTAAGACGGAAGTAGATTCTGCAGGGTTGAGGTTCGGGAATATTATCCCTTATTTCTTGAAGTTTTAGGTCTTAGGTGCCAAGGATCATGCTTCGGGCATGATGCCACACCTTGGCATGCCATGATTCTACCATATGTTTGTGGTAGTAATCAGATCCGAGAATTTGGTAAACTTTCGTTTTCTACATTGTTGCTTTAGGAATGAGTTAGAAACAAGGAATGACTAGACAAGTATTTTCCAATCAAAATTCGATTGGATTTATAAGCTTCAGAATTGTACTCATTCACGGACGTAATCATGGTGTGCTTCAGGCAATGTCTTTCATGATTAAACGGTCCGTAGATGTGAGCCAAAGAGCCATGGAATCCTTGTTCGAGAGGTATTTCCATTTGTAACGCTTTGGGCATAATTATTCGAATGAAGATCATGGCAGAGGCTTATTCAGCTCTTCCATGCCATTGTTGGCTTCAATGGTTTCTTAGTTTCTTGATAGTCAAGTGGAGATTCACGTCTTGTACCCCATATAAAGTGGTTTACATATAAAGTGGTTTCTATAAGAAACGTCCAAATAAGGGAAATCGAACTTGTGACGGTTTAACAATCCATTGAATTGGAGGGAACAAGATTGTGATTGGTGCTATGGGAATGAATCATCTATAAGCATCAAAGTTAGAACATTCGAGTTCTAAGACATGGTTTTCATGAAAAAACATAAAACTTCGGGTTTCAAAGGCACTAAATTTGAAACTACAGGTTCAATTTAGTTTATGAACGTTTAGTTCATAAAAGAGAGGTTCCTGCAAGAACACAGAATGCAATATGCTGATTTAAGTGTAGTGGATTTGAGTTTCTTCAGGAACTCAAGTGTGAGAGCTTTGTTACTACAAAAGTATGTCAACGGTTCAAAGAAAAGAAATAAAATATTGAATCGTTAATGTCCAAAAGTGGGCTTCAGGCTAATAATTTTGGATTAATTATCAGCTTAATGGACCGATGGTCACTTTTAATTAATTCGATAGATCGGGACCATTCGGGATCAATCGTAGAAGCAAAATAATATTATTGTGTAAAAAATATAGCCCCAAAAATATTTGGGCTAGGTGCCGTGAGCCAGAGAGCCCGGAAGTGGTTTGCAGGCCACATGTCCAATGAAAAAAACTAGGCCCAAGATCCTACGGGAATGGAGGAACCCCAGCTGCAGCTGGGTTCATGTTTGGGCTGAAAGAGAGGTAGGGGGCACGGGTCAAGGCCTAACAACAGCTGGCATATGGGTTGAGGTGTGGGAGCCCAGCCATGTGGCTGGCGTCATGTGGGAACCAAGCCCAATTATGTGAGCTGACACCGGAGCAGGCTTCAAGCCTTGGTGCTCGTGGGACAAGAGCCCAGCCGAGAGTATAGGGTAGGTCCAAAAGGAAAGCTGCAAGCTTCCTTGATGAAGGTGGGCTACGGGCCCGAGTCAAACCAACCAGGCCAAAGTCTTGGGGTGTCCATATGCTCGCAACAAAGCTGCTGCCAAGGTCTATGGCAATAGTTTCCTTTTGTTTCAAAATCCCCTAGGGTTTAGGAAACCCTAAATTTGCTTCTAATTTGATTTTATACTTTGACTCACAAATTCCACATAGCAATTTAATTGCGTAATGCATGAAACGTATATATATTGGAAAAAAATATGAAACATATACAATATATATATCGGAAGGTAAATATAAATGTAGGGGGTTCATGCATCATGTGGAATGTTTTCATGCTTCACGGTCGTTTCAAATATCTTATTTTATTTTAAGCGTACCTGATTGGCATAAAACAAAAAAAAAAGCCTTTGAATTTGTAGAAGATCCTTCTCAGAAAGCCGGAATTGCATCTCCAATGCGTTGTATCACGTTCAACATAGAAAAATTAAATTGAATCAATAGCATGTAGATCAGTTCAAAATAATAAATTAATCATAAAAATAATAATTCAAACGTAATATTTTCCTGATTGAAGATCAAACTCTCTTGTTAGCGCAACATCAAGAACGTGCTAATAAAGTGTTGTAGGCATAATTTACTGAACAATTATGAAGACCATAAAGAGAGAGAAAGGTGCGGTAATAGTAGAGAGAAGAGAGAGATGTGTAATTGTGAGTGTCTTCTACACCTCATTGTGCCTTTATTTATAGTAGTAGAGAAAGTTAATTCCTTACCATTTAGGATTACAAAATTTAATAGGTAATCTACTCCTAATAGGAATATGAGAGATATTTCAAGATATACTAGGATTTACACAATGACATTTCTAATCTAATAAGACTGCAACATTTTACTCTTATTTGGGCCTTTTTATTTGCATTTTATCTTATTTGACTGAAATAATTAGTACAATTCGAACTATCAAACAAGACCTAGGATTTTTCACTAGTGCACTCGATTCTATTGTTTAAATCTCTTATCTCGATATTATTTATATAAAACTAAAAAATATATAAAGACGTGACGTGTGAAACATATAATTAGATTGGACCAAATACTTAAAAAAAATAATAAGATCTTTACTTGATAAGGTCCTTCATATATGATTAAAGTGCATCAAAATCGTACATATTGTGGTCCCTCATCTAACCAATTTTTTTACCATATCTGCCTTTTTATAATTACTCTGACGGATTTAATAAAAGATATTGAATTTAAAAGGCAGGCTTGTCATGACCATCATGACAAATAGGGATTTGGATCCTCTCCTAAGGAATCATCGTGGGCCGTTAGATTTTTATCTAACGGCTAGAAATAAGATAGTTCCTTTAAAGTTATAACCGTTGAATAAAAATCCAACGATCCATGATGATTGGTCAGGGAGAACCTCTCCATTAGCTCAGGAGAGGATCTAAATCCGAAAAATAGAGCCATGATATACACAGAGGGAGCTGCCATGGGCTGGAATTGCCGGCCATGAAAAATAAAAGTACACCATCCATCAATATAAACAAACAGCATACGAATGTAGGACAATTTGGAGCGCCAAAATCATTCTTCTATTCGTAACAATACTCTAAACAATTTTTCGAATGAGGATTCTTTTTTTATTTTCTTTGTGATGATTTTAGAGATTTATAAATTATGTTTATTCATCGTACAACATACGGTCATAAATTATTTTTAGATTTTTTTATTTAAAACTGAATACAAATAATATCTGACGAAAATTAACCGCACAATGTATAATAAATAGACCCAATTTATAAATTCTCAAAATTCTCACAAAAAGAATCCGAAAATGATACTCGTTCCAATTTTTCCATGATGCATTTGAGCATTGAGTACCTAATGAACGGCTAGATTTGAACACTGAGATTGCAAATTGCTTTTAATGAAATGTATGTAACAATAATTAAAGGGACAAATTTGTAACACTATTTTTTTTACATAAATTTTGGTACAACTTTTTGGGCTCACTTTGTACTGTATTTCAACAATCTAAATCGTCTATTTTTTAGAACGTCATTCATAGACCATTCTTGCAAAAAAAAATTAGATAAATCCAAAACCATTAGAACATTCATCTGTAGTGAAGAAAATTGACGAATATGTTTCTAAAAAAAAAATGTAATTCCTTAATCCAACGGTCATATGAATTCAAATTTGAGGTGATTTTTAATAAACATGATCTTTAAGAGAATACCTAAAACATAGACGATTTATATCGTTGAAATACATTACGAAGTAATTCCTGAAAAAACTTGTATCAAAAGTTGTGTTAAAAAAGCGAATCTGTACCAATAATCAAACAGTTAAAAGAATGGGAACGATTATCTGCATTTCATAAATCTCATTCTACACTCCTCACAAATGTATTTTTCTTTTTAATTATAAAAGTTTGGAATGCAAAATGAGATTTTTGGAATGTCAATAATAATTCCTAAAAGAATTATGATTTTAGTGAATTTTTGTAAAGATGATCTATGAATGAATAACATAAAAAAAAGAACGACTCCTGATATTCAATTGTAAGCCTACAAAAGAAGTGATCATCTACCACAATGGTGAAGAAGAATGTTGTTCTTGCATTATAGTGTGAGTTCGAATTCCGTTGACTCTCTAATCTAACATCTAATATAACAAATTTATTGGTTAAAGAAAAGCAAAAAAAAAAAAATTGTAAGCCTAAAAAGTGGGGGTTAGCACCATTAGTTCATTAACTAATTAGCACTTGAGCCATCAAGGGCAATTGTTTTTTAGATTAGCATAATTTTTTATACAACGATATATTTACACTTAATGTGAGAAAATGAAATAATTTTTAACTCGTCATTTATCTATGAGATTCGAAGATAAAATTTCTTACTTAAAAATAAAGAAAAATGCTATTAATCGTAATACTAAGTAACAAAATCAAATATAAATATTAAGACTAGAGTAACACTAGGTAAAGTTAAGGATTACATGAATGAACCCAGAAAATTAACTACATCTTTACAGCATAAAAGTATGTTAAAGAGCATATAAATTAGAAACAACTAATAAGAACAAAAAAAATAGAAAATAAGGTACCTTTGAATTACAATTGTTATAGATTAGATATCAAACATTTTGTTGAATATTTATATCCTGAAATATTACAATATTACACAAATAATTACTCCTAATTTTGGTCTTTACCAAAAATAATTAAAATAATAATTAGCTAACTTATAGTAGTAGTCACTAGTAGTCAGTAACTCGGAAACTCAGCTGAGTCGTCTCAACTCGACTCGCTCCACTCAAAACCCCCCACACCTAATTAACATACAGATTCGATCATTCGACCAAAAAACAAATCAACATACAGATTTATCGGCCAACCCTCGAAGCAACGGCCGAGATTCACTCAAATACTCGAGCTGATTCAGAGCATCAACGTGGCAGCGTCTCTGGAGATCCTCGATGCTCAAGAACCGGCCGGAGTTACCAGACTCGGACCGGGCCAGGACCCGAAGAACCTCTTCGAAAAACGACTCGTCGCACGGGATGGCCAAGGGGCCTTGGTTGGCGAAGCCGTACTCCTCTTCGGCCTGTACTAGAAGCTTCTGGAAGATGGGGTGGTTCAGGTAGGTCGCGCGCACGATAAACCGCTTGCAGCTGCTGCCTACGCAGATCGCCACGTGTCCCGAGGGGAC